>CM038715.1:1375000-1605000 GCA_021613375.1 Megaleporinus macrocephalus
AACTCCTTCTACCACACAAATCTCCTTCTACCACACAAATCTCCTTCTACCACATAAAACCCCTTCTACCACACAAAACTCCCTCTACCACACAAAACTCCCTCTACCACACAAAACTCCTACCACACAAAGCTCCTTCTACCACACAAAACTCTTTCTACCACACAAATCTCCTTCTATCACACAAAACTCCTTCTACCACATAAAACCCCTTCTACCACACAAAACTCCCTCTACCACACAAAACTCCTTCTACCACACAAAGCTCCTTCTACCACACAAAACCCCTTCTACCACACAAATCTCCTTCTACCACACAAAACTCCTTCTACCACACAAAACCCCTTCTACCACACAAATCTCCTTCTATCACACAAAACTCCTTCTACCACATAAAACCCCTTCTACCACACAAAACTCCCTCTACCACACAAAACTCCCTCTACCACACAAAACTCCCTCTACCACACAAAACTCCTTCTACCACACAAAGCTCCTTCTACCACACAAAACCCCTTCTACCACACAAATCTCCTTCTACCACACAAAACTCCTTCTACCACACAAATTTCCTTCTACCACACATAACCCCTTCTACCACACAAAACTCCTTCTACCACACAAAACCCCTTCTACCACACAAAACTCCTTCTACCACACAAAACTCCTTCTACCACACAAATCTCCTTCTACCACACAAAACCCCTTCTACCACACAAATCTCCTTCTACCACACAAAACCCCTTCTACCACACAAAACTCCTTCTACCACATAAAACCCCTTCTACCACACAAAACTCCCTCTACCACACAAAACCCCTTCTACCACACAAAACTCCCTCTACCACACAAAACTCCTTCTACCACACGAAACTCCCTCTACCACACAAAACTCCCTCTACCACACAAAACCGCTTCTACCACATAAAACCCTTTCTACCACACAAAACTCCCTCTACCACACAAAACCATTCTACCACACAAAGCTCCCTCTACCACACAAAACTCCCTCTACCACACAAAGCTCCCTCTACCACACAAAACCCCTTCTAACACACAAAACCCCTTCTACCACACAAAACTCCCTCTACCACACAAAACTCCCTCTACCACACAAAACCCCGTCTACCACACAAAACCCCTTCTACCACACAAAACTCCCTCTACCACACAAAACTCCCTCTACCACACAAAACTCCTTCTACCATACAAAACCCCTTCTACCACACAAATCTCCTTCTACCACACAAAACTCCTTCTACCACACAAATCTCCTTCTACCACACAAATCTCCTTCTACCACACAAAACTCCTTCTACCACACAAATCTCCTTCTACCACACAAAGCTCCCTCTACCACACAAAACTCCTTCTACCACACAAAACTCCTTCTACCACACAAAACTCCCTCTGCCACATAAAACCCCTTCTACCACACAAAACTCCTTCTATCACACAAAACTCCTTCTACCACACAAATCTCCTTCTACCACACAAAACTCCCTCTACCACATAAAACCCCTTCTACCACACAAAACTCCTTCTATCACACAAAACTCCTTCTACCACATGAAACTCCTTCTACCACACAAAACCCCTTCTACCACACAAAACTCCTTCTACCACACAAAACCCCTTCTACCACACAAAACACCCTCTACCACACAAAACCCCTTCTACCACACAAATCTCCTTCTACCGCACAAATCTCCTTCTACCACATAAAACTCCTTCTACCTCACAAATTTCCTTCTACCACACAAAACCCCTTCTACCACACAAAACCCCTTCTACCACACAAAACTCCCTCTACCACACAAAACTCCTTCTACCACACAAAACCCCTTCTACCACACAAAACTCCCTCTACCACACAAAACTCCTTCTACCACACAAAACTCCTTCTACCACACAAAACCCCTTCTACCACACAAATCTCCTTCTACCACACAAAACTCCTTCTACCTCACAAATTTCCTTCTACCACACAAAACCCCTTCTGCCACACAAAACCCCTTCTATCACACAAAACCCCTTCTACCACACAAAACTCCCTCTACCACACAAAACTCCTTCTACCACACAAAACCCTTCTACCACACAAAACCCCTTCTACCACACAAAACCCCTTCTACCACACAAAACTCCCTCTACCACACAAAACTCCTTCTACCACACAAAACCCCTTCTACCACATAAAACCCCTTCTACCACACAAAACTCCCTCTACCACACAAAACCCCTTCTACCACACAAAACCCCTTCTACCACACAAAACTCCCTCTACCACACAAAACTCCCTCTACCACACAAAACTCCTTCTACCACACAAAACTCCCTCTACCACACAAAACTCCCTCTACCACACAAAACCCCTTCTACCACACAAAACTCCTTCTACCACACAAAACCCCTTCTACCACACAAAACACCCTCTACCACACAAAACCCCTTCTACCACACAAATCTCCTTCTACCACACAAATCTCCTTCTACCACATAAAACTCCTTCTACCTCACAAATTTCCTTCTACCACACAAAACCCCTTCTACCACACAAAACCCCTTCTACCACACAAAACTCCCTCTACCACACAAAACTCCTTCTACCACACAAAACCCCTTCTACCACACAAAACTCCCTCTACCACACAAAACTCCTTCTACCACACAAAACTCCTTCTACCACACAAAACCCCTTCTACCACACAAATCTCCTTCTACCACACAAAACTCCTTCTACCTCACAAATTTCCTTCTACCACACAAAACCCCTTCTGCCACACAAAACCCCTTCTATCACACAAAACCCCTTCTACCACACAAAACTCCCTCTACCACACAAAACTCCTTCTACCACACAAAACCCTTCTACCACACAAAACCCCTTCTACCACACAAAACCCCTTCTACCACACAAAACTCCCTCTACCACACAAAACTCCTTCTACCACACAAAACCCCTTCTACCACATAAAACCCCTTCTACCACACAAAACTCCCTCTACCACACAAAACCCCTTCTACCACACAAAACCCCTTCTACCACACAAAACTCCCTCTACCACACAAAACTCCCTCTACCACACAAAGCTCCCTCTACCACACAAAACTCCCTCTACCACACAAAGCTCCCTCTACCACACAAAACCCCTTCTAACACACAAAACCCCTTCTACCACAAAAAACTCCCTCTACCACACAAAACCCCTTCTACCACACAAAACCCCGTCTACCACACAAAACCCCTTCTACCACACAAAACCCCTTCTACCACACAAAACTCCCTCTACCACACAAAACTCCTTCTACCACACAAAACCCCTTCTACCACACAAAACCCCTTCTACCACACAAAACTCCCTCTACCACACAAAACTCCTTCTACCACACAAAACCCCTTCTACCACACAAAACTCCCTCTACCACACAAAGCTCCCTCTACCACACAAAGCTCCCTCTACCACACAAAACCCCTTCTACCACACAAAACTCCCTCTACCACACAAAACTCCCTCTACCACACAAAACCCCTTATACCACACAAAACCCCTTCTACCACACAAATCTCCTTCTACCACATAAAACCCCTTCTACCACACAAAACTCCTTCTACCACACGAAACTCCCTCTACCACACAAAACCCTTCTACCACACAAAGCTCCCTCTACCACACAAAACTCCTTCTACCACACAAAACTCCCTCTACCACACAAACCCCTTCTACCACACAAATCTCCTTCTACCACACAAAACCCCTTCTACCACACAAAACCCCTTCTACCACACAAAACTCCCTCTACCACACAAAACCCCTTCTACCACACAAAACTCCTTCTACCACACAAAACCCCTTCTACCACACAAATCTCCTTCTACCACACAAAACCCCTTCTGCCACACAAAACCCCTTCTACCACACAAAACTCCTTCTACCCCACAAAACCCCTTCTACCACACAAAACTCCTTCTACCACATAAAAACCCTTCTACCACACAAAAGCTCAGCAGAATAATCTGGACCCCCAAATGAAAATTCATTCATCTTCTATACTGCCCATCACTTGGGGAGTGCTGGAGCCTATCCCAGCGCTCATTGGGCAAAAGGCAGAAAACACTTTGGACAGTCCATCAATCCATAGTGTCTCTATCTCAACCTGCCAACTGTCTATGGAATGAGGGAGGAATCCATGCAGACAAGGTGAGAACATACAAACTCAAAACAAAGACCCCTGAGCTCAGAGCCAGAGAAGTTTCAAGTTTCAAGTTTATTTGTCATTTGCACATCATGTCAGGACATAACATGCATTGAAATGCTTGGGGTGAGGCTCAGATACAACTCTACAGCAGGGCAGCATTATATATATAAAACAGTACAAACATACAATAAATAGACAATATTAAAGAAAAAATAAGCTAAAAATATACATATAGTTATAACTGAAATATATAAAGGACTATACAATACACAAGATATAAACATAGGATATACAGGGGGACATCTGTGAAAAATGTTGCATAGGCAGGTTCTAAGTAGATACATCTATATCTATTTAAAGTGACTTAGTGATATGATGATATTGTCCATAGCAGCGATATCAGAATAAATAATATAAAGTGTACAATGTGCAGTGATTGAGTGAACAGTATTGGGGTCTTTCAGCCTCACAGTTTGTTCAGGAGCCTGACAGCCTGTGGGTAGAAGCTGTTCAGTAGGCGTGTTGTTTTGGCCTGGATGCTGCGGAATCTCCTGCCTGATGGCAGTATGGTGAACAGGCCGTGTGCTGGGTGACCGCTATCTGACCTGATCTTCTGGATTTTCCTCAGGCAGTGGGACTGGTAGATGTACTGTAAGGCTGGTAGTTTGTTCCTCAGGCAGCGGGACTGATAGATGTCCTGTAAGGCTGGTAGTTAGTTGCCTACGATGTATTCTGCTGTCCTCACCACTCCTTTTGGGGTCTTGCGGTCGCAGGCAGTGCAGCTGCCGTACCAGACAGTGATGCAGCCCGTTAGGATGCTCTCTATAGTGCATCTGTAGAAGCTGGTGAGGAGATCAGGAGGCAAACTTCCTGAGCCTGCGCAGGAAGAAGAGACGCTGACGGGCAGATCTCACAATCGTATTGGTGTGGAGGGACCATGTGAGGTCATCAGAGAGGTGAACGCCGAGGAACCTAACACTGCTGACTCTCTCCACTTCAGCCCCGTTGATGTAAAGAGGAGAGTGACCACCCTTCTGCTGCTTCCTGTAGTCCACAATCATCTCCTTTGTTTTGCTGATGTTTAGACGGAGATTGTTGTCGTGGCTCCACTCTGACAGAGCGCTGACCTCGTCTCTATAGGCTGTTTCATCTCCATCTGTGATGAGGCCTAGGATGGTAGTGTCATGAGCGAATTTGAAGATGAGGTTGGAGGAGTGTTTGGCTACACATTCATTAGTGTACAGGGAATACAGGAGGGGGCTGAGTACACATCCCTGGGGGGCCCCCGTGCTCAGAGTCAGAGTGGAAGAGATGCTGTCACCCACCCTCACCACCTGCGGTCTGCTCGTCAGGAAGTCCAGTATCCAGTTGCAGAGATAAGAGTTCAAACCCAAGTCTTTGAGCTTCGGGATGAGTTTGGCTGGGATGATTGTGTTGAATGCTGAGCTGTAATCTATGAACAGCATTCTCACATATGTCCAAGTGTGTGAGAGCAGTGTGTCTTAGTGTGTAAGAGCAGTGTGTACTGTTAGTGCAATGGAGTCGTCTGTGGATCTGTTGGAGCGGTATGCAAACTTGACCAGCCGCTCAAAGCACTTCATAGCTGTTGATGTCAGGGCAACAGGGCGGTAGTCATTCAGACAGGTGACAGAAGGTTTCTTGGGAACTGGAACAATGATGGTTTCTTTAAAGCACATAGGAACCACTGACAGTCTCAGGGAGAGGTTAAAGATGTCGGTGAAAACCTCAGCCAGCTGGTTGGCACATGCTTTAAGTACACGACTGTGTACACCATCAGGACCTGGTGCCTTGCGTAGGTTAACTGCCCTGAAGGATTTCACCACCTCAGACAGGGAGATGGTCAGTGTCAGTGTGCAGCTCTCCTGTTGTATTGGGAGATTTTCAGCAGAGGAGGTGCTGTTTGCCTCAAAGCGAGCATAATGTGCATTGAGTTCATCTGCAAGTGAGGAGGGTGACCTCCTATCACAACTTATACCTCCTTTATAATCACTGATGGTGCGCAGTCCACTCCACATATGTCTGAGATCAGAGCAGAGGAAGTTGGATTCAACTCTGTCCCTGTAGTTCCGTTTGGCTAGTCTGATGGTCCTCTGAAGGTCAGAACCAAATCCAGGCACATCTTTCTGTGAGGTGACACACCATGTACTGTGCAAAGTCTGTAAAAACCCTTTATCTGTGTGTATTTATCGTTAAACCAAATGTAAATAAACATAAATACAGTACAAAGTATATAATAATAGTATTAATAAAATTGTTTTTATTGGGACTTGACTCAAGACTTGCTTGTATTGACTTGGGACTTGACTCTGGACTTGATATATCATTAAACCAAATGTAAATAAACATAAATACAATACAAAGTATATAATAATAGTAATTAAATTTTTTTTTAATTGGGACTTGACTCGAGATTTGCTTGTATTGACTCGGGACTTGATATATCATTAAACCAAATGTAAATAAGCATAAAAACAATACAAAGTATTTAATAATGGTATTAATAAAATTGTTTTTAATGGGACTTGACTCGAGACTTGCTTGTACTGACTTTAGACTTGACTCTGGACTATATATATGATTAAATCAAATGTAAATAAGCATAAATACAATACAAAGTATATAATAATAGTAATAATATTTTTTTTAAATTGGGACTTGACTTGAGATTTGCTTGTATTGACTCGGGACTTGATATATCATTAAACTAAATGTAAATAAGCATAAATACAATACAAAGTATTTAATAATAGTAATAATAAAATAGTTTTTATTGGGACTTGACTCGAGACTTCCTTGTATTGACTTGGGACTTGACTCTGGACTTGATATATCATTAAATCAAATGTAAATAAGCATAAATACAATACAAAGTATTTAATAATAGTAATAATATTTTTTTAAAAATTGGGACTTGACTTGAGATTTGCTTGTATTGGCTCGGGACTTGATATATCATTAAATCAAATGTAAATAAGCATAAATACAATACAAAGTATTTAATAATGGTATTAATAATATAGTTTTTATTGGGACTTGACTCGAGACTCGCTTGTATTGACTCTGGACTTGATATATAATTAAATAAAATGTAAATAAGCATAAATACAATACAAAGTATTTAATAATAGTAATAATAAAATAGTTTTTATTGGGACTTGACTCGAGACTCGCTTGTATTGACTCTGGACTTGATATATAATTAAATAAAATGTAAATAAGCATAAATACAATACAAAGTATTTAATAATAGTAATAATAAAATAGTTTAAATAATAATACAATATCATTTAGCAGCTTATGAAGGTTCTATTTGAAAACGCTTACCACAATGGTTGAGGTGCATTGTTATGAATAGACTGAGATAAATGGACATCACTGGAAGCTAATGGGTGAGATTGTTAGGAAACCACACTGAATTATGGGGGCACATTTGGGTCAGTATCAATAAGAAGGCCTCCCATAAAGGTCTCAATGCTCCAATGTGGTTTCCCACCCAGGCAGTGACTCCAGTGTGATTTGCCCATAATAACTCCAAACAGGTGCCAGGCACATATCGGTTGTTGCATAAATGTCTACACCGCACAACTGTCAACAGTTACTCCAGCTAAGCTGTTGCCTAGCAACAAGCATTGCACCTGTCCTGTATTTTTCTACATTTCAAAGAGCTTCTTGTGTTTGAAGTGCTCAGGCGTTGTGAGAGTTCATGTAAAATTTACACAAACTTACCGCTGAGCCAAATGGCATCGAGGTTTTTCCCAAAACCCAACACTGAAGTCTTTCCGGCTGCCATGTGATCACATTCCCTTTTTACAACAGGCTGCCAAACCCGTCCTTTGACATCCGTCCTTCTGTTTCTCCTGTATAGCGGTGGAGGAGAAGACTTTAACCTGGACTTTAACTGCCTATTCACCAGGGGGAGATTTTACAGCATGCTAATGAGGACTCCTCTGCACTCACAGGCCTGTTGCTGTGAGACAAACCAAAAAAGTCATCCGAATACTTTACAAGGGGGTGAGGGGCAAAGCTATGTTCAACACAATGCTAATAAGTCACCGAGCAAGAGCAGGACAAGAAAGAAAGAGAAAGGGCAGAGAGCAGAAAGAATGGAGGGGCTTTTTTAAAGAGGGGATGGTGAGCAGCACAGTTAACATTACACGATGGAAGCCACTGACAAACAGCTAGAGAGCTAGAGGAACGGAGACCTGAGGACAGGTCCTAACCCATGGGATGGAATAGAAACGAACTATGAAATGGATCTCGCGGGTATGATTCTTCAACCTTCACAGGAATAATCCACATTGGACGCCAATGAAATGGAAATTGCCGTGCACTTGCTTCTCTTCTGGATCCTCAGAGCTGTCTCAAGCTACAGTGGTGAGATGTTTTAATGGCTGTTCTCCAAGATGATGCAGCTATTTTTGGAGCTCAACATTTTCTCGTAGACTGTAGACTTTATAGTGATATATTACTGGAGGCAAGAAAGTGTCTCCAAAATTATTACTTTACAAAAAACAAGTTAATGCAAAGATATTTTATTCAAAGCAAATTTTCATACTTGATTTCAATTCAGGAATGGTTATACAGAGTAAAGGAAAACTGGGGGGTCAAATTAGGTAGAAAATGTAAAAATGTAAAAATTGCATTGTGTTTTTAACACAATATTTTTATAAAATCTCGTCCACCAGATGAAGAGTCTTGTCCGAAATGGTCTCGAATCGACCGAGACAGTTTACACTGCTACTGGATGTCAGCGTCTGCATCAAGCTGGCTGGAGGCAAGAGCTGTGTGTCAGAGATTGAAAGGAGGAGACATTGCCATGGTGGACAAGCCAAGTGTTCAAAACTTCATAGACAGCTCATTTCAGTTGTAAGGCATTGCTGCAAGTTCATTTTATTTCTTATTAAGTTTCAAGTTTCAGGTTTATTTGTCATGTGCACATAATGTCAGGACACACATGCGTTGAAATGCTTGGGGTGAGCCTCAGATAATAACTCTACAGCAGGGCAGCATTATATCTAAACTCCTGAGACCCAGAAAAATGAAAGTGAGAATTTTAGTAATTTCAACATAAAATAAGTCTACTAGATGAAAAAAAAGGTCATAGTGTTTTTTTTGTTGTTGTTGTTGTTTTTAATTAATATTTTTTTTTATGGAATGTCCTTAATAGTGGACATCAGGACATTATTGAGGACATATTTCTTGTTTTCTGTTCTGCATCAGACCAAAAACCCTTCTACAACATCAGCACCAACTCAATCCTAGAAAATAATGTAAATAAAAACTGAGTAAACAAACATTGTTTACCTTTTTTATACCATTTCCACTTTTGACTGTATTAGAAAAAATTATTTATTTATAAATGCACATTGTTAACATAAACAGAAACAAATAATAACCCATTCCAAAGGTTACTGTTACTTTGATTAAAATAAAAAAAGGTTTAAACAGATTTTAGGTACACTAGCTAAACCTGTGTTAATCACTCCAAACCTTGAGCCAAAGTTTCACACTTTCAACACGTAGTACCCAACTTCTCTTACAGTCCATTTCATTTTAATGTTTTATTTTTAAATGTACAATTATGTAACATTTTCTAATAAATTAGGAATAAATTAATTAGTAATTAATTACAAATAAATGAGTAGTGAATTTACATGTTTACAGAGCTTACATGTTGCAAAATTATCTCTGCCTCAGTCAAATTCCTGTCACCTGTGACTCTATTAATTTCATATAAAACCAGATTTAGTAAGTCCCAATGTCTCCACTACAAAGGACATCAATAAGAAACATGCTGTTTGGTAGTTAAACGTTTGTGCATATCAATAAAAAAAGTGCTTTGAGAACTAGCTACAACAGTTTTATACCGAAAACCTATAAATTATAGCTTTTAGAAACATAATAAATGTATATTATTTGGCAGATTGTCTCTCTTGCTCCCATAAAATGTGATTACTGAGAGGCAGCCATATTTAAAAAGATGTCCTCTACATGACACAACAGGTTTTGTCATGGTACCTTATTTAGTTTTTGAAATATCTTTTGGAGACTCATGTCCCCTCTTGTTATATCCAAGTTTAACTCCAGAGTAACCTCCCTCCCCAGTTGCAGATATTCTTCATACTGTACATGGGGAAATAGTTCATAAGCTACAAAGCTGTGGTAAGATATCTCTGTGCTTGCTCACTGGTTCCAGAGAAGCACCTGCTGTGGTTTGGCTGAAAAATGGAATTAGAACGGGTCAGCAAGGTGGGTTTGGACCCCCTACCTCTCAGCATGGAGATGGAGAGAAAGAGACATGTTCTCAGATGGCTTTGGGTTCAGGGCAATGGAGAAACAGCCCATGTAACCAGGAGCATCGCTTCATCTGTGGGAAGGAAATATCAGGTACAATAAACGTTTCAAATACGGCACCTTCATTCTAGTCTTATAAGTCGTATATACTGGCATCAGTTTAAGCTCTACATTGAATACAAAGTCTTATGTATTGCGTTCAAGGTTGGTTATGACTGTCGAAGCATTACATCCCATTGCATTTTGTTGCTAGGATTATTTACAGCTAAGTTGGTGGAAGACTTTTCTTTTCCTATGTTACTTCTAAACACTGGAGTGGCATCTACCAGGGGCGATTGTAGGCTTAAAGGTTTAGGGGTGCTGAGCACCCAAATAAGAACAGCTCATTAAAAAACTACATTTTAAAGCTATTTCATCAGCTATCATCAATCCAAAATCAGTGTTGGGGCAACACTGTGACTGGAAAGACACCAACAAATCTTTAAAAACCTTAGTTTACAAAACTTAGAGAAGAAAATAGATCCATATTAATTTAACATATTTTCTCATTGAATATTGAGCTTCTGTGAGCAAAAGGGTGACCAGATGAGAATGAAAGAAATTCAGGGCATGACACTTGGGGTGAGTGTGTCATGACAGAATAATTAGAATAATTCAGATCAGACACACCAATTCTAATAATCAGTTATCAATATTATTACAATTATCAACAGATTCTGAGCATGTTGGCCTTACTTTCTCACCTGAACCTGCCTCTTTTTTCTTAAAAAAGAATCTAATATTCACACATACACACGTTATGGTATCATCTCTTCATATCTTATCATTCTATAACATTAATTATCTAATAAACACACAGACAGTACTACTCTAACAACTTATCTTATCTTTAATAACACACAGACTAACCAACAGCACAGCAGCTACAGCTTCTCTCACTCTTTATAAACAGTAAACAGATCATGTCAGCCTTACTCTCTCACCTGAATAGTATCATTTCTTTATATCTTATCATTCTATAACATTAATTATCTAATACACATACAGACAGTACTACTCTATACCTTAACTTTAATAACACACAGACTAACCACCAGCACAGCAGCTACAGCTTCTCTCACTCTTTATAAACAATAAACAGACCACCTGCAGCTCCATTGGCCTGATAAATTATAATAAACCCTCAGATAATCACTCCTAGATACAATAACAGAATAAAGAGTGATCAGAAATATGGGTTAGGGTTCGAGCTAGGCTGATAATGACTGTAATGTGTTGGTTCTGAGTGATAAAGTACAAAAATACTCCTTAACAAAACTTACTAGACACACGACACCAGTCAGATACAGCACTGACACTGTGTGTGCTTAAGCACCCCTAAACTAGGGCTAGCTACGCCCCTGGCATCTACATTAAATTTAGATTAAAATATATTTGTTCAGACTAGCTTATGGCCGGAATGTTGAAGCTCACTTTCTTGTAAATTGTTTTAAAGTCTGCTGATTTTTTATTAGAGACTGTAGTATTTAATCTATCCAGTATTTTATTTTGTAATAATAATAATAATAATAATAATAATAATTATTATTATTATTATTATTATTATTATTATTATTATTATTATTATTATTATTATTATTATTATTATGTTGCTACTACAGTTGATAAGGCAGTTAGGTGAATTCCAGTCTACCGTTAAACGATTACGTTCTGAAAGCCAATTAAAACAGAGCAGCTCCCTGCAGTGAAACTCTTGAGCACTGATGCATTCAGAGATGGCAAATTAGTACTTTATCCAAAAGATCATGTTTATAACCATCAACCAAGTGTCTCAAAATCTCAGCTTTTCAAACTCAAGCTGACTCCTAGTTAAACACAGGTGCTCAGTCTTTTAATAATTTGGGATTTTCGCAGCTATTTCTAAAAGTTGTTTGGCATGTTTTATTGCAGGTGGGTGTGTCCTAGCTATTTTAGTGAAAGCGTATTTTATATTTGTAAATGCACAATAAACAGCAGTTACACCAGAATTGTTTGAGAGTTAGTAGCAGAGGGACAACGTCCTGTACGAAGGGACAGAAAGACCAATCTAATCACTGGAAAAACACTAAACTGCTTTTCTTTCCTTCTAGTGTCTTTGCCATCGTTGGACAGCTATGTGATAGGAGTGCCGCTAATGTCAGGCATATACACACAGACCAGGCTACATGCACTACCCTCACCACCAGACCTCGGCCAGCAGAGAGTGGAGGTGGGTATACATAGTTTAAGTGTTTCCAATTTCCAATAAAGAGCAATTAATAAACTGAGATTAGAAAGAGCACAATGGAACATTTATTAATGTATGTAGTCAAATAACACACACAATATGTCCAAAAGTTTGTAGACATCTGTTAAGTAGAAATTTTGGTTATTTATACTTTACTGGAGTAATTATTTTTAAACTAACTTTTTACTTCTACTCCTTACATTTACACTCCATTATCAGTACTTTCTACTACTTACATTTAGACTCCATTATCTGTACTTTCTACTTCTTACATTTACACTCCATTATCAGTACTTTCTACTCCTTACATTTACACTCCATTATCAGTACTTTCTACTACTTACATTTACACTCCATTATCTGTACTTTCTACTTCTTACATTTACACTCCATTATCAGTACTTTCTACTCCTTACATTTACACTCCATTATCAGTACTTTCTACTCCTTACATTTACACTCCATTATCAGTACTTTCTACTTCTTACATTTACACTCCATTATCAGTACTTTCTACTCCTTACATTTACAATCCATTATCAGCACTTTCTACTCCTTACATTTACATTCCATTATCAGTACTTTCTACTCCTTACATTTACACTCCATTATCAGTACTTTCTACTCCTTACATTTACATTCCATTATCAGTACTTTCTACTCCTTACATTTACACTACATTATCAGTACTTTCTACTCCTTACATTTACACTCCATTATCAGTACTTTCTACTTCTTACATTTACACTCCATTATCAGTACTTTCTACTCCTTACATTTACACTGCATTATCAGTACTTTCTACTCCTTACATTTACAATCCATTATCAGCACTTTCTACTCTTTACATTTACATTCCATTATCAGTACTTTCTACTCCTTACATTTACACTCCATTATCAGCACTTTCTACTCTTTACATTTACATTCCATTATCAGTACTTTCTACTCCTTACATTTACACTCCATTATCAGTACTTTCTACTCCTTACATTTACACTACATTATCAGTACTTTCTACTCCTTACATTTACACTCCATTATCTGTACTTTCTACTCCTTACATTTACGCTCCATTATCAGTACTTTCTACTCCTTACATTTACACTCCATTATCAGTACTTTCTACTCCTTACATTTACACTACATTATCTGTACTTTCTACTCCTTACATTTACGCTCCATTATCAGTACTTTCTACTCCTTACATTTACGCTCCATTATCAGTACTTTCTACTCCTTACATTTACGCTCCATTATCAGTACTTTCTACTCCTTACATTTACACTCCATTATCAGTACTTTCTACTCCTTACATTTACACTCCATTATCAGTACTTTCTACTTCTTACATTTACACTCCATTATCAGTACTTTCTACTCCTTACATTTACAATCCATTATCAGCACTTTCTACTCCTTACATTTACATTCCATTATCAGTACTTTCTACTCCTTACATTTACACTCCATTATCAGTACTTTCTACTCCTTACATTTACATTCCATTATCAGTACTTTCTACTCCTTACATTTACACTACATTATCAGTACTTTCTACTCCTTACATTTACACTCCATTATCAGTACTTTCTACTTCTTACATTTACACTCCATTATCAGTACTTTCTACTCCTTACATTTACACTGCATTATCAGTACTTTCTACTCCTTACATTTACAATCCATTATCAGCACTTTCTACTCTTTACATTTACATTCCATTATCAGTACTTTCTACTCCTTACATTTACACTCCATTATCAGCACTTTCTACTCTTTACATTTACATTCCATTATCAGTACTTTCTACTCCTTACATTTACACTCCATTATCAGTACTTTCTACTCCTTACATTTACACTACATTATCAGTACTTTCTACTCCTTACATTTACACTCCATTATCTGTACTTTCTACTCCTTACATTTACGCTCCATTATCAGTACTTTCTACTCCTTACATTTACACTCCATTATCAGTACTTTCTACTCCTTACATTTACACTACATTATCTGTACTTTCTACTCCTTACATTTACGCTCCATTATCAGTACTTTCTACTCCTTACATTTACGCTCCATTATCAGTACTTTCTACTCCTTACATTTACGCTCCATTATCAGTACTTTCTACTCCTTACATTTACACTCCATTATCAGTACTTTCTACTCCTTACATTTACACTCTATTATCAGTACTTTCTACTCCTTACATTTTAAACATAGTCTCATTACTCCTATTTCATTTCAGCTTGTTTTCATTCATGTACATTTACATTCCAGTAAAGATTATTGATAACATGTCTTTGAAGTTTGACTTCATTAAAATACTTATAGACAACTAGTCATCATATCTTCTGCTCCATGAAACACATGTTAATGTTCAGTAGTAACAGATATGCTTCTTTAATATATTTACATTGTACTAAACTACATTCATGTTCAATGGGCGTATATGCGGCTGAAACAGGAAGCAAACAAATTAACATTTTAATATAACATTAACCTTTTGTCCTTAATGGTATTTTTTGTCTTACATTACTTTTACTTTTATACTTTAAGTAGTTCTGAAAGCAGTACTTTTACTGGAGTAAAAAGCTTGAGTTGATACTTCAACTTCTACAGAGGTATTTTTAAACCCTAGTATCTATACTTCTACCTGAGTAATGACTGTGAATACTATTGACACCTTTGTCTGAAATCAAGTATATTAACCAAAGGTATGTAAGCCTGCTGCTACTCTTCTGAGATGACTTTACACTACATTTTGGGACATTGCTGTGAGGGTCTGATTGCATTCAGCATTCACAAGATCGAGATCAGGTACTGATATTGGATGTTTAAATTTAAATCACAAATCCCATTCTAACTCATCCCAGGTGTTGGATGGAGCTCCATTACTCCAGAGAACACTGCTTCACATCCCAATGCCGTCCTATTGTATTAACATTGCTTTTCTAAGAATATTAAACAAGCTGTATGCCCAACTGAACCCATGTGTCAGCAGTGGGTTCACCTGAAATCTGAATTCACACATTCTCTGGATGCCTTTGGACATACAGTGTACTTTGCTCAGCCATGATTCTGTCTTAATAAACTGATTGGTTGTGTTAGCTGGCATCTCTAACGCATTTGTTTGATTCCCCTCTGCCTGAGCAGATGATGTTATTTCCAGGACTCTGGTTTAGTCATGGAGGCCAAGTGGTCTCTTTAGATTTCGTATCTCAACCCAGTCCAGTGCCCACCATGGCAAAGGTTCAGATATTACGGCCGTACTGCAGCCCAACGCATCACCTAGTGCCCCCAGGTAAGATGTAGATCAATAAATACATGTACTGCTTTCATAATGATGTTCTCATGTTCCGGGGGATCCACAGCCTATTTCCTACCCCTGATCCAGCTCACTGGTCCATCAGCTGATGATGAGGAGGATTAGCTGTATTGGGGCAGAAACCTAGGCTGTAGACCTGTTTTTGTTTGTTTGTTTATTTTCTTTTTTAACATGCAACAACATAGAACCTCTATTAGTCTATCTTTGCATAAAATTCAGTACACACAGTTGTGGGGGGGTGGGGGGGTATTGGGTCTAGCCCAAAGCATGTGTCTGAGCAAGGTAGATCATTTTTATACAAAAAACAATTTAAAATTTGAAATAATATATCAAAATATCAAAAATTGAAATATCAACTTTGTCTACAATTTATGAAGAATTCAATAAAAAATATTTTAATAACATAATTAACTTAATTCCATTGTTAGAACCAGACAAGATTTATAGCAAAAACACATGAAATTACATACATAAAAAATAGATGTATAGTAAAAAAGAGGCTGCATTAAACATGGCTTATTTTTTATATATTTATTTAGTATGTTTGATGAACTTAAAACTCAGCCACCTAGAAAATAATTAATATAATACCTACTAATTTATATAATATACACTAAACATTCTATACTCAATCTTATCAGCTGTGCTTACCATATAGATGCACTTTGTAGTTCTGTCATTGTGGTGACTGTGGTTCATCTGTTTCTCTTCATACTTTGTTATCTCCATTTCAGCATGTTCTTCAGTAATTAGGACTCCCAGGTCTACCACAGAGTGGTATTATTAATTGAGTGGTGGATCATTCTCAGCACTGCGGTGATACTAACGTGATATCGATGTGTTGATAGTGTATGTTGCGCTGGTATGAGTGGATCAGACACAGCAGTGCTGCTGGAGAATAACGAGTTTGGAAAAAGGCTATTGATACATTGGTTTAAAGATTATATTAAGCATAAAAAAATATTGATTCTTTGTAAACTCCAGAGAACTTTCCACGTTACATCATAAGCACTTAAACTGAACCCCTAAAACATATAAAATAAAGCTGGTGTTGGGTGATGACTGTAAATAGACTTAGAGGAGTGGAGGAGAGTCTCAGAAATGGTTGAGCTAATACACTGATAAACATCTAATCTCTCTCTCTCTCTCTCTCTCTCTCAGGCTGTAGTTCTCTCCTAAACCCCTTCAGCTGCTGCTCAGTGGAGCCTATGTGCAACACCACTGGTGTCTGCATCAGTGGACTTTATTGGTGCCACCTGCTGGAAAGTTGCCTACCAGTTACTAGTCCATGCAGCACTTATCACTCCTCTGCTGCAGGACCGGCCTTCCCTCTGCCCCCACGCTACCCTGCAGTGCCCCCTTTCTACCATATGATGGCAGACATGTCCTTAAAAATCCTCCCAGCTTCTGAGCCTGTCCACTTCAGAGTGAGTAGTAATCACAGACTTACAAATTAAGAATCTTCTTTCACATTAAAGCTCTTTTGAGATCTGATGTTAAAAGAAGAAACAGATCAGTACAGTAACAGTCAAAGGTTTGGAGACACCCAATTAAATGCATGTTTTTGGGGGATGGTTTTTTTTTTGGTTACTTAAAGACATTTTCATCTAAAACTTGGTAACTTCAAACCTCTAAAGCATCTGATACTTCAAGCTTAACAAATGCTTGAAATTTGAATCACTATTTTGTACGATTCTGTTACTGTGCTACTATTTCGCAGATTTAATAAGACTAATTAGTAAGATTTGATGATTTGACGTGAAATGCTCTGTTCTAGAGAAGCTTAATTGGGTCACAACTGAAAACAGACTTCCAAAGTATTTACTGGCTCTAAAAGTTTTCCGATTTCTCCGTCTGTGCAAGCAGCGTTTAAAACAGCACCAGCGAGATGGCAACAAAACACTTCTGAAGCAGGGCTGAAACTAAATACCTGTTTCACGGATTTAAATATCCTTCATCTTCTAATTTTCTGCTGAAGATATCTGATGTTTAAAAATATACAGCAGCACGAAGTTTCAGTTTTATGTTGCATTTACGTCACATCTCAGTTTGATTAGTTGCAAAGCAGAACAGCCTGACTCGGAAAACTAGGAGTTTATCTAATTACTTAAGCATGTAAACATGTTAAACAGATTTCTGACAATTTCAGATTTTGCAATTATCTGATTACTAAGTGAATGTAAATTGTTTTATCATAGTTTTAAGAAAGAACCTTATTTTACAAAAATTGAATGAATTGAATGAAGCCAAATTTGCATTAGACACATTGGGACGCCTGGTTTCTATCACTACCACGGCAAAAAAATCCAAGTTAATATGTTTCTCTATAATTAAACATTTCACTTCCAACCACCCTGAATTGATTCTCAACAGTGGAATTATGCAAAAATGTTGAACATCTAAAATGACTGAAATTACAGAAAATATTAATATTATATTTGCACTATTTTTGGATAAATGAAGTAATAAAATAATAATACAGCAACAGACTGACTGAATAGTTTTTCTCTCTCTTAGTTTTGTTGTTAAGATTAATTTTTTCATCCATGCATATTTCCATTTGTGTGATTTTATAGTAAAAACAGTGAAATGACACCTTCTATAAGCACTAGTACCTTTACCTGGTCTTGTGATCTGTATTTTCACCATGTTTTCTAAAAGTCATGCTCCAATAAATAATCCCATCATGCTTTTGTCTTGTTTACACAGGTTACATTTCAGGAGAAAGGCATCCCTGTATATCCGGATGATATAATCGCAGTGCAGCACAGTCGCAAAGCAGGAGAGTTCCTTCACTGTGTGAGCGACTCTGACTCTGCTTGGCGGCAGAGCTACCTCTCCTTGCCTGGACCCGAGTTAGGAGGCTGGGTAGAGGTTGGAGTGTCTGCCCCAACAGATGGAGGCCAGTGGGTGGACAACGTGGTGTGCGACCTGCAGCTGATCTATGAGGATCCTATGCATCTCTATGGAGTTCCACCAGCTTTTAGCAGCACACAGAGTGATGCCAGGATAGATACTACAACACCACCCACCCATTTAGTCAAGCCACCACAAATCCCAGTCTCAGGACTTCATGTTCTGTATCCTGCGCTTGACCAAGAAAACCAAATACATTTGCCAGTAAATGTCCAAACAATAATAATCATCAAGATTCTTTCAGGACACAACGCTACAAGCACATGGTCAGCCCCAGTGTTTAAAACAGGAATCCCCTTTCAGCCGTCTTGCCCTCCAGATATGTCTGAACTCCAGGCAGTGTGTGAGAGGATCACCCCAGACGTGTGGTTCTCTTATGTTTATGTAAAGCTCTCCGCCCAAGGGGAACAGATTCTGAACATCACTGCCTCAAACACACTCAACTCCCAGATGCTGAGTGTAAAGCTACAGGCTCACATCCCAGTGACTGGCCTGACCATACAGCCGCAGGGCTTCCACAGAGTTCTGGTGGATATACCACAGGTACTGCTACTCATATCTATCCTTATCTGTACATAGCTTTAATAAACTGGATCTATTTACATAGTCTTTTATTCAGTGGAATATAAAAATAATATTAAATATAAAAATATAAAACGGTTTTTAAGTAATATAAGCAGACATATAAAATAACAGAATAACAATCACAGTGTCTCAGTAACAAAAGAACAGAATAACAAAGTAACATCAATGCCAAACAAACACAGGGAGTAAACAGAGGGGTATAAGTAGCACACAGGAAACAGGAAGCACCTGGGACAGAGAGGAGCCACAAAGAAGGAGCAGGTGAGGTGCATGACAAGGGGGCAGAGAAAACAACCAAAACAAACAGAAGCACATGGAACATGGCACGAGAGTGTAAACAAAAGCAGAGACAAACAGGAAAAGAAGCTAAGCATGATAAAATATCACTCCTAAGTCTTGAAATATAGCTGTTTTATACACATATAAACAATGTACTGTTCAATCCCCAGTCCATAAGTCCTGTTTTGAATTCAATGCTCTTGTTAAATCACAAAGACATTGATATATCTGCCTATTTAACCTACAAGGCAGCCAATCAGAATAGAGTTCATTCATTAATTCTTGTAGGCAGATTAATAAAAACAGTCTGTTCAATCCAACAGCATAAATACATGTTTAACAATACCTACTACATGCACCAGAAATATGGCATAACTGTACATCAGGATCCACAAAATGAAACATTAGAAAATATAGGACATGCACCTTTTCAATGCTCTTCATGTTGCAAGTTCATTTCATGCTACTGGTGCTACTATCTATACTCAGTGGTTCTGTTTATATGTGTACCTTGTAGGTAGAAAGACTGTATCCACTGTTGCACAATTGATCAGCTTTCCTCTACCTTGTCCATCACATTTTTTAAGGTTTTAAGGTCATCAGTGGTCTTGTAGTCAAAATCTGATCGATAAAAGTCACTCGAGGATGACTGATGCAACCTATGCCTAGATAAAAATAACCTATACTCTGTAACTGTACACCTACAAGCCGAGTCTAATAAAGCTCTCTTTTCTCTCTTTCTGTACAGGAGTTCACAGCAGCAGTGACCACTGGCTCATCCGTGAAGTACACTTGGGTTACTGATAATCTTGTCCAGTCTGCTTACATAGGACAAACTTATAATGTAGTATTCACGAAGCAAGCAGAGCATACACTCAAGGTGAGCATAAAGCAATGTAGATTTAGGAGTCCAGCAGTTGTTGATAGTTAAAAGCAACAATAAAACAAACCCTCCCTTTAGTGCGACTTCATAAACTTTAGATATTTAGATAGAGATATTCTATCTAAATGTTTGTTCTATGATTTCTTTGTTTTCCTTCTGTGTTGTTATTTTCTTCTTAGGCTCATTTATGCTCTATTGAACTTCATATCTCTAAATTCCTGTAAAGCTTCTGTGTGAAGACATCAGTTGTTAAAAGCGCTACACAAATAAATTTGATTTGATTTGATATTCTCTGAATTTGACAAAAAAGGGTAAATATGGGGATTGAAATCATATACTGCACCTTGAATGCTATACATGCTTTAAAAAGATACATACTGATACTGTTATTCCTTTTTAGGTAACCGCGGAAAATCCTATCAGCTCTCAGTTCCTAGAAGTCAAGCTCACGGCTGATGTAATGGCCCCATTAGCTGACCTAACATTGGTGTCCATGGAGAAAGCCATTGCTGTGAACACACCAAATATCTACACCCTGAGAGTAAAACTGGACATCTCCCTAGGGGTCACGATAAGGTTAGCATTGGTTCACAATGTATGTAAAATGTTAGTTTTGTGCAGTAATATAAATATATATATATATTAAATCTAACTTTTTAACACACAGGATGTGATTTCTGATGTTCCACAGGTGGGATTTTGATGATGAGTCTAGCTGTACGAACCGTACATTTTCTGCCCCACTGGAAAGCAATAATACCTCTCTGGATCAGACCACAGCACAGAGCTATCTGGATGACTCTGTACTTCATACCTACACCACACCAGGTAAGAGTCTATAGTACCATGCAAAAGTCAGAAGCATCGCTTCATTTAATACATTTTCAGTCAAAACAGCAACTAAGCGCATCTTAAAAATAAACAGGAAAGATATTTTTACAGAGAATTACACAGAAGCCTCAACAATTAAAAAGAATATTTATTTTGTTTAGTGGTTATTGTGTGTACCCTTCTTTTGGAAATACTTGTTTGCAGTTTTTTTTAATCTGCAGGGATATTTTCCACATCTCCAAAGTTCAGTCTTAGAAGTTTGTTTCATTTTCTGCTTCCCTTGAGTTATATAACATGGACAACATGGAATATATATAAATAAATAAATATTTGTTTCCATAAAAATGTATTTTTTATTTCATCTATTTCTCTCGAGGTGACTATACACTACGGATACAAGCCGAAAATAAATATGACCACATCAAAAAAGCTGTGCCCATTAAAGTGCGATCTCCACTGACAAGAACGCTGGTCTCGTCAATGCCTGCCGTCCCTGAAGTCAACCAAAGCATTATTTTTGAAGCCTCTTCATTTCCATCTTCATATGGAATACTTTACAGATGGAACTTTGGGGATGGATCCCAGGAGCTTGAAGAGCCTCGGAACCAAATCAGCCATGCTTTTAAGGCAGCTGGTGTGTACAATGTTTCTGTGTGTTCCGACAACACTCTGTCACAGATGATTGCCTGGATGTCTGTGGAAGTTGTTGAAACTATCTCAGGGGTCCATCTCAGTTATAATGGGCCAAATGAGCTGAATTCTATCACCGAAATCAATGGAAGAGTCTCTACAGGGACCAGTCTCAGATGGACCTTTGAACTTGGAGATGGGTCAGTGTTTGAAGATCTCTCGAAAAGCTCGATCTCTCACATCTACAAGTCTGTGGGAAACTACACTGCTCGGGTAACAGTTTCTAATGCGGTGAGCCTAGTGAGGCAGACAATCGTTGTAGAAATCTATCGGCTGGCCATTAATGGGATCCAGCCATCTGACTGCATAATGAGCGGAAAGGAAGTGACTTTCCAGGCAGAGGTTACTGGGAATGTTTCTTCGCTTACTTTCCACTGGAGTTTTGGAGAGGGGACGCTCTTATCTGTGAAGACAGGAACAGCCGCAGTCGCTCACACTTTCTCAGGCTCTGGCAATTATCTCATTGACTTAAGTGTCTATAGCCAAGCAGGATCCGCACAGTATCAGGCCACAGTGTGTGTTCAGGCTCTAATTACAGATTTGAATCTTTACTCAGCACAAAACGCTGTAGCGGTGGGTGAGGAGATTTGCTTTGAAGCGTTTGTACTTCCCAGTGGTGGACGTTACCAATTTCTGTGGTATGACAGCTCCTCCAGTGACTCTCCGGTTAGTGGAAAATCACGTCGCTGCTTTGTTTTTACGAAGGAAGGCAAACAGGAAATCATGCTGGTCGCACATAATCAAGTCAGTCGCAAAACAGCCAAAGCAACTATTTTTGTTCAAAGGCCCGTATTAAAGTTATCCATCCTACATGAAGGTAACTGTGATGCCCTCGCCGTCAATCAGTCCTATTTCTTTTGGACTGAACCGCACCAGGAGAATGGAATTGTCCACTGGGACTTTGGTGATGGTTCTCCACAGAAGGAAGGCCAAAATCAATCACATGCTTTCCCTGCAGTGGGTAGCTTTCAGGTCACCGCCTCAGTTTTTAATGCAGTCAGTCAAGAGTTTGTAAAAACGAATGTGGAAGTACAAGCTCCTATATTAAATCTAGTAATCCATACTAACCAGTCATTTGCAGAAGCTGGCCAAGAAACAGTGTTCACTGTTGTATGTAATGTTGTAGACGATGTTAAGTTTTACTGGGCTGTCGATCCCCTCTTCCCATCAAACCTTGGAACATCAGAGAACAGATATGTGTTTTCCACAGCAGGGATCTTTGAGGTTAAGGTTGTGGCACAGAACCTCGTGAGTAAAATGGAAACCTCGACTTCAATTGAGGTTGTTGAGAGAATCCAGGGGGTTCAAATTACAGGCCAGTTTCTTAAGTCTATGAGATATTTCCCCACGAAGGAGACCATCACTTTGACCGCCTTCGTAAAATGTGGCTCTAACTTGACGTATCATTGGCTGGTTCTTCAAGATGGATTTAATAGAACAATTGGTGATGGTGAATATTTTAAGCTCCTTACCAACCGCTCTGGTAATGTATCTGTCAGGCTGGCAGTTGCCAATGTCCTTGGCAGAGAGCATAGGGATGTTATGCTGAGAGCAGTGGAGTGCGTTTCAGAAGTAAATATTTCAACACCTGTTCATGTAATAGCCAAAGGAAAGCCCGTGAAGATATCTGTAAGTGTGAAGACTGGGACTGACCTTCAGTATATCTGGTTTCTTGACTCTGACTGCTCCCCTGTAACCACAGATGTGCCTTTTGTCCTTCATGTATTTAAAGCTGTTGGCATTTTTAAGCTAAGTGTGTCAGTGGCGAATGTTCTTGGCTCGGTTAATGCCACTAAACAACTCACAGTTCAGGATTATATTTCAGAAGTTGACTTTGAGGTAGATGGAGTGTCACATCCATTCTTTGTCGCATCAAACAGCCTCTTGCAGTTCCATGGATCGGCCAGAAACGGGAATGTTCTACATTGGGACTGGACTGTGACCCTGCAAGGAGAGAACGTCATCATATTAGGCAACAATCAAACAGTAAGCCATTCCTTTATGGATGTAGGGGGTCATCGTGTAACCCTCAACGTCTCAAACTACATTAGTTGGCAAAGTGTCTCGCACATAGTAACAGTGGAGGATGCCATCCAAGGTCTAAACCTAAGAGTCAATGAAGCTGTCATTTGTGAGACTGATGCAGTTACTTTCACACCAACGGTTGCTCAAGGAAGTGGTGTTTACTTCCTCCTCGAATTTGCAGGAGGGAATTCCTCCCTAAGGGTTCTGGAGGACTTTGCCATCTCAACTCTTCCTGTTGGAAACCACACCATAAAAGCTATTGCCAAGAATCACATTAGTATTTTATCAGCGACTGTGGATGTACAAGTGGTGGAAAGAGTTCAGGGTCTTGATTTCTGCTGCTTTACTGTCTTGGAAGCTTTAAAACCTTTCAGTTTCAGAGCATCAGTTAGAACTGGCTTACAGGTGACTTACCAATGGAGCTTCCAACTAAACAGTTTCAGTTCATCACGAGAATTTGGACAAACTGTCTTGTATACACCACTTAGCGATGGGTCTCTGTCTGTGACAGTAGAGGCGAGCAGTGCCACCTTCTGTCCGCAGTCCATAACAAAGACTGTAGCTGTTCAGTGGCCGGTGAAGAAAGTGAAGCTTGTAGGTTCCTCAGATGGACCTTTCATCGATCATCCTGTCACATTTTTGGCTCTTGCTGACACGGGCACTGACCTGATGTTCCGGTGGGACTTTGGAGACTCAGTCAAAGTTACAAAATCCAATACGATAGACCACAAGTACAAGGCTGAAGGCAGATTTGTGGCCCAAGTAACTGTTTTCAATAATGTCAGCCAGATCTCGGCACAGTTGCCAGTTGTAGTTAGAAAGCTGGAATGCTCACAGCCACGAGTGTCCCTGATCCAAAACGAGGCAAAAACCCTAAAGGCCATGCCAAACGTTTTCGAAGCCAGTGTGGAACTCAACGGTTGCGCCTCCTACAAGACCAACTATCTCTGGGAGATCTTCCGTGATCCAAACTGCACGAAGAAGAAAGTGTCGTTAGGCAGCTCAGTAGATATTAGAACGCCACTCCTTGTTCTTCCAAAGCAAATACTTGAAGTGGGCGACTACTGTCTGAAGTTTTCTACAAGGTTTCAAGGAACACCCCTGTACCATCACAAAGCCATCAAGATTTCTGTAGAGCACAGTCCACTGGTCCCCATAATCAAAGGTGGCTCTTACCGGATATGGTCAAGCCAGAATGACCTTATACTGGATGGAACTGAGTCTTATGATCCTGATTCTGCAGTCCCTGATGACCTCTTACAGTTTCAGTGGAATTTTACCATGGTATGTGTTGCCTCTTTGTATTTTTAGGATTCAAGAGTTTTATTGTCATATGCACAGCAGGTTACACTGCAAAAAATCTTACTTTGCTGCTCCTCCATTCACCAATAGATAAAAAAAATATATATATAAAATATAAATATATATATATAGGCTTAAGGGTCATGGTTCGCTACTGGAATTGCACTAGGGAGTAGGTGGTTGTTTTGTGTTGCAATGCAAACTGTTATACACCAAGTAAGACAGACAGGATACAACATGCTTTGTAAATTGGGATATCATGCATCAGGCGTTATACATTTCTGTTAATAGTTCTGAATAATTTACTGCTATCAGTGTTCTTACTGCAGGTTTGTTTTCAGGAGTTTGCCTAACACCATTTGTAGATCGTTGTAATTGCCGGAGTGTATATCAAACATATTTTGCAAACTGTTAACTGTTAACTGTTGTATTCTACAATAATTTCAGCAGCAAGACTCTACAGCATCTCATTCTTCAGGGTCGCTCTTCCATGATCAAATATTTCAGCACAACAGCAGCTCGTTCATCCTGCCCAGGAATGTTCTTAAACCAGGCAGCGTGTACCAGTTTACACTAACAGTTCAAAAAGATGGCCGACCATCTGTCTCTATTGATCAGTATGTAAGTACAATGTAAGAAATTTCCATTCTTTTAATTATATAAGATTGTGTAATTATTGTGTAAAACCGTGATTTATACCTGTTTTGCTCATTCAGGTGAAAATCTATGAAGCGGAAATGATTCCTGTGGCTGTGAAGTGTGTCTCCTGCAGTCTTCTCTACTCTTCTTATGTCAGTCACAGCCATCCAGTGGCTTTGGCTGGTCATTGTTCTCTATGCAATGGCACAGTGAAGGTATTCTAAACATCCATTTCTGTGTTATGATGTTTATCGACAAGTATAGATGATAACACATACATTGGTAGATTCACTGGTGACATTCAAGTTAAACCAGCAACTCTCTATCCAACAGTTTAAGTGGAGCGCTAAGAATACAGTAGGGAACGATCTACACCTAAACGAAGTTACAACCTCAACTGGAGACAGTGGTCCCAGCCTTGTCATCAGGCCTAATATACTGACAGCTGGATCTGAATACATATTCACTCTCAATGTGTCCCATTCCATTACTGGTCTATGGGGATCAGCCAGTATTGCTTTAAAACTCAACCACCCACCTCGCGGCGGCAGCTGCACTGTCTCACCAGAAGATTCTGTTCGTCTCCTGCAAGATATGGTCTCAGTCAGCTGCTCAGGTAAGTAGGATGAACTGTGTAATACTCTATTGGATGTAATTTGTGGTGACTGTTAGTGTTAGGCCTTCGGTTAGGGCCATAAATGTCAAAAACAATGGAAAAAACTATCACTTAATATTCTTAATTTCTGCTAGCACCCCTATAGGACTCCAGTTGTATGTTAGTGCTAAACTAATAGCAGTTCACACATACATCTTTTGTCCCTTGTGGATTGCACACTAAAATTTATTATACATATTAAAATATATTAACCTTCACTTTGCTTACTATGTAGCTGTTTTTCAAAAACTCCTTCAGTAAAGCGTTCCCAACTGAAACCCTTTGGTTGACTACTGCTCATTTTCACAAAATTGGTTCTACTGAAAATCAAATCGAAACCAATAATTGGTTTCACTGTCAAGCTCACACATTAGATCTTCATTTTCTTGGGCGTTTCTAGTTTCTAGAATTTAATCCTTGTGTCACTACTACTACTTGAAGAGTTTAAATATAAGAAGCACACTGATACTGTTGAATAAAAACACTTATCAATACAAGCAGTAAAACAGAACTTAAATTATTAAGTGTAAGTGTTATTAAGGTGACCAGAGTTCTAAAATGAAAACTAGGGACATTTGCAGTTCAGCTGTCGATATGTCATTAAACTATGTAATGTTTTTATCAATGAAAACAGAGATACACTTCCAATTTCATGATTTTGACCATGGTAACTGTTGTACTGCAATAAATTGTAGTGAAGACTGACAGGGATACATTTACCACAAAATATTTAGTGGTTGTATGAATCATATTTATGTTTAATATTTATTTAATATATTCCAAATTTAAGACACCTGTTATCAACATAAGCCATAAGTCATATATTGACACTAAAACAGTGTTTAAAAAAATTATGCACCACTTGTAAGTGGCATGGTAGCTACATTTAAACAGACTGTATGTCTAAACAAAGCCTACATATCACATATCATAGTAGGATTAAAGTATCATGACCTCACCTCTGCTTGTAATCCCTGGATTACCTTGTGTCTTGAAAAGAAGTTTGTGGTGATGTTGTGGATTCACTTGACACTTTGCTAGCCACTGGTGGAGTTTTACACTGCAGTGTCCTCAAGCAAGCAAGCAAGCAAGTGGTTAGTAGCAGCTGCCCCCTCTGTTGGTCAAAACAAGCACGACCATCTGCTCCACTCTCAGGTCTTTCACAAGATTGTACCACGTGTTTAAAATGTGAAAAATTCTGAGAACAGTTCCAGCCAGGGGCTGGCCACCAAAAATATGAACTCTCCCGAGAAAATAGGAGAGTACCTGGAAAATGGGGATGTCTGGTCCCCAAAAATCACATAACCCCATGTCTTTCTGTTCACATTAAATCATCAACTGCCTTTAAACTGTATACAAAACACAATAAATGGCCCAAAATGACTTAAAATATAATTAATAAAATATAATTCTTTTTTCTCTTAGATATATCTAAGATGTGAGGTATTATTGTTGTATGCAGGTGTGTATTCTCTATTGACAGGTTGGGTGAATGAAGACAGAGAATCTGCTCAGATGATATACTCTCTTCTGGTGACACAGTGTGAAGACCCTGGTCCACAGTGTCCTTTGATAACTCTATACAGAGGCACACAGCACACATTTAGGACCCTGGTCCCTCTGGGCAGTGCGAAAATGAGGAACAATGCTTCCATCATTACCATACTGGTGCAGGTTGAGGATGATATGGGAGCCAAAGTCACTGCTCTCAGAAGGTGTGCAAGATGAGTCGTTACTGGAATGTTTGATACAGGGTTTGCTATTTGAACAGTGATATCACAGATTAGGAAATACTGCTGTAATCAGTTCTGTTCCTCTGTTATGCAGGAATCTAGCAGTGGTGTTTCCAGTGAAGGACCAAGGTACAACAGTACGGCTGAAGAGAAAGAGTCAGTCGGAACTGTCGGCCTTACTGAAGCAAGGCAACCCTCAGGATGTTATACCGTACTCCACTGCCCTAATCAGCCTGCTCAATCAGGTGGGGCATGACACTGGGATTTAGAGAGACTGAAACATCAACAACTGAGATGCTCTCACACTAGAAGCGAACCGAGCCCGAGTCAAAGCGAAGAGGTGGGCCAGGGCACAGTTAACTGGGCCAGGCCCGGGCACGGTTCGGAGCGCTCACACTAGTCAAACGAATCATGCTTCGGCAGGGAACCGTCCCCGGGCCCCAATCACAGAGCCTAGTGTGTGTACGCTCTAAGCTGGGATTTTTGGAGCCTGGCTTCAAGCCTTAGCAGCCGAAGCCACCCAGAACTCCAAGTTTCTCGAGTTCCCCTTCCTTGCCCTGCCTTAAGTGGTCCACACTTCACAAATGCCTCATTTTACATGCCTTATATGAACCACTCCTATGCCCTCACCTTCTCGTGACAAAATTGGCACCCCACCAACTCCTCCCTATCTTCCAACTCTTACTCACTCTTCAATCGGCAAATTTCTCAGCTGAAGCCACCCAGAACTCCAGCCCAAGTTTCTCGAGTTCCCCTTCCTTGCCCTGCCTTAAGTGGCCCACACTTCGCAAATACTTATTTGAGGTGTATTGTACAAAATTCAAATTTTTCAATACACTGAAAATAAGAAAATGGTATTGTTCATATGTTGCTGTTGTTTATTAGAACATTATTAGGAAAATTATTAGGAAATATTAAAAACTTTAGAGTGCACACTCTTTTAACCATAAGGGATACCAGAGCAACAACCTACCTGAAAACACCTGAACCAACATCCAAGCCACCACTTGGATTACTACCACTATGTAACAATCACCTGAGATACTATAGCCACCAACTCATAACATCCTAGCGAATACTTGTTTATCAAGTTACATAATGTAATTTATTAACTATACAAATAGTAAGACTTTTTAAATGTATGTTTTTTTATAGATAGATTTTTCATTTTGTTAAAATAATATGGAAAATAATCCTCTCTATTCTCTCCACACCATTGACACCAACTGTCTGTCTCCTTCTGCCCAGTTAGAGACCGTGAGTGTGCACGATTTTGAGGACAGAGTGCAGATGCGAGGCAATGTGACCCGGGCCCTGGCTTCTCTCTCAGTGTCCTCACTCCAGGACGCAGCACAGATCAGCTCTGCTTTGGCTCATTCCACTGTACGTCTCTGCTTTAATGATGCTTATTGGAAAAGACAGCGTTTTCCCCAAGGCATCAAAAAAATGGCCTCTACTCTGCTGGCTCCAACATCAGTTAAGGCCCAACACCGAAGGGTCAACAGTGTCCAGTAGAGCATGTACTTAACAGTCATCTTGTGTGGCATAAAGGGTACAAGGTCACCACTGCGTATTGACTGCCCGCTGTGATGTGTGTAAAATAAATATTTAACAATAATAATAAAGACAAGTACGTCACAGAGGAAGGACAGTGAATTGTAAAGACTAATATTATCATAACGCGGCAGGCAGGGCAGTAATTATGAAGTAAACGTGATCTCCACTGTATGTTCTCACGTGTTTTCATTCTCTCATAGGCTGTTCCCTCTGAGCTCCAGTGTGGAGACTGCCACAGCAGAGTTATGGAAGCCACACAGAAGATGATAAAAGTGATTCGAGAACAAACTAAACAAGGAGATGTCACCCCAGTAGACTCTGGAAAGAATATTCTGAATGTTCTAAGTAAGTACACTACCTGTAAATCGTTCAGGGACCTTCTTTTCTGTTCGCTTCTGTGGTGAAAAGTTTAGTCTGTTTAGACCCTCAGGGCTAAGACCTTTGCCCACTTACAAAGCACTCACTGGCTTGGTGTATTGGCGTAGGAACCAGGGGAGTGGAGGGGACGTGTCCCACCCAATATTAGAAACAGGTAGATTTGTCCCACCCAAAAATTAAACCACAGAAAAGGGTGTTTTGGCAGCGTTCGCAATTCACGCCCTGTGTTTGTTGTTAGTAACGGGCTCTGGTTGTTAGGTGGTCTGGTTGTTAGGTGGTCTTTCTCTGTGTTAAGGCTTGTGTTGAGATGCCTGTTCAGAAATATCCTGCAGTCAGCAGCTTCACTGACCCGACCTCTCGCCTCGCTGGAGTGTCAGGTAGCTCACACCAGCTTTAAACACGAGGTCAGTGATGAGAGCAGTGAATAACAACAATGACCATATATACTGTAATAAAACAGCTTTAGTATAATGTGTTGTTATGGTAACAGACTAGGAGGGTTTGGGTTAGCTAACGTTTATATTAACTTTAGTCACTCTGAAACATAAAGTTACATTACTCTCTGGCCACGCCCCAAACTGCTACTACACTACATACAGAAAAAATAAAATATAATAAAATAAATAAATTAATTAATTAATAAAAGGACGCCATCGTCAGAAGTGCTTTCAGTAGTGCAGTATGTAATGTTCCAGAGGGTGCTGTTTGGGACACAGCCTTACTGTCTAACATTAATTAACATTAGTCTTGTCAGGAAACATTAACATTGTTTTATCATTTAATTTTAGCATTATACCACCAAAGAAAATATAATATATATTTTTGGTTATATGTTTATATAATACAGACATTGTGTGTATAATTGAAAGGTTTTCTGAAACACTTCCATGTAATGTGGAGTATCTAGTTTAGTTTGTAAAGTAATCTTTAATTGGATTTATCTAATAATAAACAGACGTACAGATAATGTTGTATTTTGTTTATTTATCAGTAATTTACTGTAATTCCACAAATGTTGTTCTACGTCACTATACATACAGTGATTTACTACCTTACCTACAGTGGAATCAGCTTATATGTATTATTAAGGGGATAGGGTGGGCTTTGATTTATATTAGCAAATTTAAACAAGGAGGTTCTCAGCAATAGAGCTTGTGGGTTGGCTTGGATCCTGTAAGATCCCTTGTATCAGACCAGGAGCAAGAATCTGAGGGTACAGGGATACAGGCTCACTGAAACTGGACAGTTGAAGATTGGAAGGCTCTTGCCAGGGTCTGATGAATCCTGATCGGGGCATACAGCTGATCTGAATGTGGTCTAAATAGCATGAACCATCTCTAATATGAATTGAGCACAGTTTGAACACCTGAATATTGTTGCAGACCACATTCCTCTGTTTATCTCCACCATCGTTTAATGCAGCATGATAATGCACTTGAAGTAAAGCAGTCATCTGATTTTATGAATGAGTCAGTATAAATATATAAGATCTGAATCCAATTAAGCTCCATTGGGTTGCGGTATAAGTGGGAGATTGGCAGCATGAACGTGCAGCTGAAAAATCTACAACAATTATGTGCTGTAGTCATAGACCAGAATCCCGAAGCAATGTTTTAGTAAAGAATTCAGGCTGTTCTGAGAGCAGCTGGTGGGTGGTGGGGTTATTAGATAGTGCTCCTAATTACATGTGCTTTTAACAATAGCTTGGGGAAAAATAATCTATCAAATTATTATTTAGACAAAAGCTCTTTGTACTGTAGAAGATACTGTAGTGAACAGGAAGCATTGCAAAATAAGTACACCATATGGCCAAAAGTAGGTGGACGTTGTTGTGGGTTTTTTTTTTATACACACTATAAAATTCATTCTATTACTATACTATACAACAGGGGTCACTAATAGGCGGACCGCGGTCCGGGTCCGAACCCAGACGTTGTCCAATGCGGACCCAAACTGATAATCTATTGAGAAGGATTTAATTCTGACTGTGTTTATTTTAAGAGGCGGAGCTTTTCTAATCTTTATGGTATACGGGCTTTATGGCGCAGTGAACACACAGACCAATCATGTGCGCTGTAACATCGCCGAAGGTTCCTCAGCCAATCAGATCTGTACACATTGGGGCGTGTGGCGTGCACACAGGCGAAGTAGGAATCGAGGAGCAGCAGTCGGAGACTAAAGCGAGTCAGAAAGAATAACGTAAAAACAGAAAAGTGAAGAGAGAAAACTGAGTGTTTAACAGGAACGGTTCTGGAATGGACCTGCTCGTCTAGTTCTGGAGAACACCGCTCTGTACAACCAACATGTTCATCTGAGAAGCTGAGTTAACAAGAAGACACAACTTTATTTACTTTCTCTATAAATAAACACTTTAAGATTAACTTTTTTACAAAAGCATTCAGTTTTTTTAAATGTAGCTCTCGTTTTTAATTGAAGTAAATAAAGAGGTGTAGTGGTCAGTACGGTGGTGTAGTGGTTAGTATGGTGGTGTAGTGGTTAGTATGGTGGTGTAGTGGTCAGTATGGTGGTGTAGTGGTTAGTATGGTGGTGTAGAGGTCAGTACGGTGGTGTAGTGGTTAGTATGGTGGTGTAGTGGTTAGTACGGTGGTGTAGTGGTTAGTATGGTGGTGTAGTGGTCAGTACGGTGGTGTAGTGGTTAGTATGGTGGTGTAGTGGTTAGTACGGTGGTGTAGTGGTTAGTATGGCGGTGTAGTGGTCAGTATGGTGGTGTAGTGGTTAGTATGGTGGTGTAGTGGTTAGTATGGTGGTGTAGTGGTCAGTATGGTGGTGTAGTGGTTAGTATGGTGGTGTAGTGGTTAGTACGGTGGTGTAGTGGTTAGTATGGTGGTGTAGTGGTTAGTATGGTGGTGTAGTGGTCAGTATGGTGGTGTAGTGGTCAGTACGGTGGTGTAGTGGTTAGTATGGTGGTGTAGTGGTTAGTATGGTGGTGTAGTGGTTAGTATGGTCGTGTAGTGGTTAGTACGGTGGTGTAGTGGTTAGTAAGGTGGTGTAGTGGTTAGTACGGTGGTGTAGTGGTTAGTATGGTGGTGTAGTGGTCAGTATGGTGGTGTAGTGGTCAGTACGGTGGTGTAGTGGTTAGTATGGTGGTGTAGTGGTTAGTATGTTGGTGTAGTGGTTAGTACGGTGGTGTAGTGGTTAGTACGGTGGTGCAGTGGTTAGTACGGTGGTGTAGTGGTCAGTACGGTGGTGTAGTGGTTAGCATGGTGGTTAGTATGGCGGTGTAGTGGTCAGTATGGTGGTGTAGTGGTTAGTATGGTGGTGTAGTGGTCAGTACGGTGGTGTAGTGGTCAGTACGGTGGTGTAGTGGTTAGTACGGTGGTGTAGTGGTTAGTATGGTGGTGTAGTGGTTAGTACGGTGGTGTAGTGGTTAGTACGGTGGTGTGGTGGTTAGTACGGTGGTGTAGTAGTCAGTACGGTGGTGTAGTGGTTAGTACGGTGGTGTAGTGGTTAGTATGGTGGTGTAGTGGTCAGTATGGTGGTGTAGTGGTTAGTACGGTGGTGTAGTGGTCAGTACGGTGGTGTAGTGGTCAGTACGGTGGTGTAGTGGTTAGTACGGTGTTGTAGTGGTTAGTACGGTGGTGTAGTGGTTAGTATGGTGGTGTAGTGGTTAGTATGGTGGTGTAGTTGTTAGTACGGTGGTGTAGTGGTTAGTATGGTGGTGTAGTAGTTAGTACGGTGGTGTAGTGGTTAGTATGGTGGTGTAGTAGTTAGTATGGTGGTGTAGTGGTTAGTATGGTGGTGTAGTGGTTAGTAGGGTGGTGTAGTGGTTAGTATGGTGGTGTAGTTGTTAGTACGGTGGTGTAGTGGTTAGTATGGTGGTGTAGTAGTTAGTACGGTGGTGTAGTGGTTAGTATGGTGGTGTAGTAGTTAGTATGGTGGTGTAGTGGTTAGTATGGTGGTGTAGTGGTTAGTATGGTGGTGTAGTGGTTAGTATGGTGGTGTAGTGGTTGGTACGGTGGTGTAGTGGTTAGTACGGTGGTGTAGTGGTTAGTATGGTGGTGTAGTGGTTAGTATGGTGGTGTAGTGGTTAGTATGGTGGTGTAGTGTTAGTATGGTGGTGTAGTGGTTAGTATGGTGGTGTAGTGTTAGTATGGTGGTGTAGTAGTTAGTATGGTGGTGTAGTGGTTAGTATGGTGGTGTAGTGGTTAGTATGGTGGTGTAGTAGTTAGTATGGTGGTGTAGTGGTTAGTATGGTGGTGTAGTGGTTAGTATGGTGGTGTAGTGTTAGTATGGTGGTGTAGTGGTTAGTATGGTGGTGTAGTGTTAGTATGGTGGTGTAGTGGTCAGTACGGTGGTGTAGAGGTTAGTATGGTGGTGTAGTGGTTAGTATGGTGGTGTAGTGGTTAGTATGGTGGTGTAGTGAAATCACTGAGCTTTTCAGAACTGCCAGTATTTGTATATGGAGATTGCATGATTATGTATTCGATTTTATGAACATATTTTATGGATGTGCCTGAAGCAACTAAAATCAATAATTAGGAGGTGTGTCTACATACTTTTGGCCATGTAGCATATTACAGCTGTACAAAGTAGTAAGATGCTTACTGAAAAGTAGTAAAAACGAAGGGAAGTGCATGTACCATGCCTTCCTCATTCACTGCGACCCTGTCAGTCTCCACACCTTGAAGGCTTGCTCTGCCAAACGTGTCTGCTTCTCAGAGTGCTCTCTTTCCTTCAGGTAACTTCATGACTGCTTCTCAAAAATCAAAGGACACGTTAGGTGTGATCTACGACTACAAGCATCCAGACGCTTCAGGAATGGTAGTAGCAGCTTTTCAGCAGGTAGGAGAGCTCATGCACTCTTTGATGTGGTCACGGATGCCTGGTGAAGAAGCACTTTTCCTGAAAGCTCCTCAGATCAGTGCAGTAGGCGTACGAGGCGACCCTGCTTCAAACTTATTGTGCACAGAGCTTTCCAGACAGTGTCAGTTCCATATCCCTTCGGCCCTGAGTTCCCAGCTGAGCAAGGAGAGAGACGATGTCCTTCAGGTTCTTCAAGTTATTGAGACTGCGGGGAACCCGTTTGCCTCAGCTGCAGATCCTCCCATCTCTACTACACTCGCAGCTATGGAGTTTGCTACACCAGAGGGTCAGCCGATCACCATTGCTAACCTTACATCAGACAGCGCCATACGCATCACTCTACAGAAGCAGGATATGGACGTCTCATCAAGGGTCAACATCACTTTGCCATCTGAAGGGAGTGTGAACTTCACAGTGAGGGCGGTTGAGATGGACCCTCCTGCTGGACTTTTCCTTGCCTTTAACTTCAGCTTGATTCAAGGTAGCGTCCTCATGTCTAAACCACAGTATGTTTTATGCACAGTTTGATCTTGAAGTCATTCAGGGTGGTTCAGTCGGTGGAACGGTGGTGTAGTGGTCAGTTTGGTGGTGTAGTGGTTAGTATGGTGGTGTAGTGGTTAGTATGGTGGTGTAGTGGTCAGTACGGTGGTGTAGTGGTTAGTGTGGTGGTGTAGTGGTCAGTAAGTTGGTGTAGTGGTTAGTACGGTGGTGTAGTGGTTAGTATGGTGGTGTAGTGGTTAGTACGGTGGTGTAGTGGTTAGTATGGTGGTGTAGTGGTTAGTACGGTGGTGTAGTGGTTAGTACGGTGGTGTAGTGGTTAGTATGGTGGTGTAGTGGTCAGTACGGTGGTGTAGTGGTTAGTGTGGTGGTGTAGTGGTCAGTAAGTTGGTGTAGTGGTTAGTACGGTGGTGTAGTGGTTAGTATGGTGGTGTAGTGGTTAGTACGGTGGTGTAGTGGTTAGTATGGTGGTGTAGTGGTTAGTACTGTGGTGTAGTGGTTAGTACGGTGGTGTAGTGGTCAGTACGGTGGTGTAGTGGTTAGTACGGTGGTGTAGTGGTTAGTACAGTGGTGTAGTGGTTAGTATGGTGGTGTAGTGGTCAGTAAGTTGGTGTAGTGGTTAGTACGGTTGTGTAGTGGTTAGTATGGTGGTGTAGTGGTTAGTATGGTGGTGTAGTGGTTAGTATGGTGGTGTAGTGGTTAGTACGGTGGTGTAGTGGTTAGTATGGTGGTGTAGTGGTTAGTACAGTGGTGTAGTGGTTAGTATGGTGGTGTAGTGGTCAGTAAGTTGGTGTAGTGGTCAGTAAGTTGGTGTAGTGGTTAGTACGGTGGTGTAGTGGTTAGTATGGTGGTGTAGTGGTTAGTACAGTGGTGTAGTAAAAAACGTTTTAAAAGAAAATCTGGGGGTAGCTGAATTAATAATTGTCTACCTATAATGTTAAATATCACTTGTTTGACTATATTCTGTTTTGTATAGATCTGTATTCTTACACTGACAATCTATTTTAAATGAGAGAGGATTGTAATGGGAGCTCTGGGGTGTCAGGTGTGACCGGTTGATGATTACACATGGTTTACGTTACTCCCAGATCAGGTAAAAGAGAACCTTTGTAGAATATTGTTTAGAGCCCAAGGGAGGTCAACACCAGAGAGGTCAGTTATTATCATTACATACAAAAAATCACTAAAAAGAAATCTGACTGAATTATGCAAAATTTATAAAATAATTTTTAAGTATTACTTTTAATGGGTAAAATCTCAGAAAGATTAAATAATTATTTAAAAAAAATTACAATAAACAATTTTAGCACATGATTTTAGAGCCTTTTATAATATGCTAGTATGTTATCATGAAATGATGTATCATGTATTAGTGATATTATTAAAGTATTATTTAATTTATTATTTAATTATTTTATTTAATTATTTTCTAATTGTTAAAATCAACTACTACACTGTAGTAAATTAGAAAATGGTCTACAAATTTCTTCATTTAAATGTATTACCAAGCTTGCTTCTTAAATGTTATGTTCTACTATTCCTACTTGCTGTGTATGTATTAGCAGGAACTGGTCAGATAAACTCTGGACAAGTGAACATCAGTGTGTCTGACCAACAAGGATCTCCACTGTCCCAGCACAGCCTCAACCTTTCCCTCTCTACTGATATTCCTTCACTTGACGATAACATTTTCCTCACTCCGCTGTAAGTTCTTTCTTTCTTTCTGTGCATGCTAAACTGATATGCACCTACTGCATTATTATTAATATTTTAATTGTCATTTTAATATATCTGAGATTCTTCCTCCCTCTTGGTATCAACCCCAGACTGAATGGCTCTTCTAAGGATCTGTATGTGAGCCTGAACAGCAGCGTGAGCGGAGCAGAGGTGTGTGTCTCAGTGTGTGTGTTCAGCTCGCTCTGTCAGTTCTTCAGTGTGGAGGAGAGACGCTGGAGCACAGCCGGTGTTAGCATCCTCAGTAGCAGCAACCCCAGCACTGCTCACTGCCTCACTGAGCACCTCACTGTATTCGGAGCCAGCCTGTTCGTTCACCCTGACGCCATCCTGCTTCTGCCCCCAGTGCGTAGATCTCAGTTTCCCTTTATTAATACGAGTATGATTATTTTTATTCTCACATATTTATCAGTGATGCATAGTCTGACTTTTGCTTCTTAGCTAAACCAATACTCACCAAGCACTTTATTAGGAACACCTGCTGCTGGAGTGTTTAAACACTGTGTCCACTCACTGTCCACTCTATTAGATACTCCTACCTTGTTGATTCACCTTGTAGTCAGAGACGATAGCTCATCTGTTGCTGCACAGTTTGTGCTCCCTTATAAAAAAAAGAAGTTTATTCAAGTGTACCATTAGTTTACTTTTTTTAAATTAAAAGGAAGTGAGTCTGCTTTCAGTTTACTTTTTATGTACTTCTCAGTGATATACTAAACACAGTTATACTTAAGTATGCTTTGGTTATACTGACAAGAATGGAACAGTAAGTATATTTGGTCTTTACTTGTACTTAATCTTTTGATTGAGATTGTAGAAGTAAGTATTCTTGCTCTGCACAAAAACACATCCAGTACAATATTTATTTAAAATTTGATTTATAAAGATTTATAAAGATACAAATATGTTTCTTAATCTGAGCGTGTCTTGTTTATTTTATATGTGTCCACTGGTGAGTAAGTAAACGTTGTTAATTTCTATTTTAAGTAGAAAAGAAACCCCTAAATCTAGTCACCCAGTTCCTAAGATTGTGCTATCACACATATTCTCACCAGTATTTACATGTGATATTGTTTGTTTAAAACTAAACTTGTTTAGCCTTTTTAACATTATAACTATTGTTTATCTGTCCACAACCTCTTACACAGAGTGTATATTTTACAATCAAGGCAGACCAGCATCAACACATCATACATACAGCCCGTTACAGCCATATAGATGAATCATAATAGATTACAGCTACCAGACAGCCCGCACATTCCACTCACCTGATGAATGATGTTGTTGCAGTCAGATGGGCCGGTGAGGAATGTGGTGGTGGGGATAGTGTGTGGACTTCTGCTCCTCATCCATCTCCTGGTTGGACTTATTGCCCACAAGCTGGACCATCTGGAGAGACTGCGGCTGAGCTGCGTCCCACTGTGTGGCCAAGCAGGTCGCTATCATTACAGGGTCCTGGTCAAAACAGGCTGGCAGAGAGGGGCTGGTGAGATTCCAAGTTTATGGTGGCTTACAGTGAGATTAAAAAGATCTAATTATTTGTTTTCAGTATTTTCTTAAAGGAATGTTAAAGGAAATGAAGGGAATTATATGGAACCTTCTTTGTGGATGTTTATCACCTAATAAAGATCTCCTACAGGGACCTCGGCTCACGTTGGCATTAGTTTATACGGATTAAACAAAAGCGGCTCGCGTCACCTGCAGAGGGAGGGAGCCTTTCAGAAGAACTGTCTGGATGACTTTCAGGTAGAAACGGATGCCAACCTGGGAGAGATCTGGAAAATATGCATCTGGCATGACAACACAGGTTGTATCCACACCGTAGCCCTCCTGTTTTATTTGAACTGTTGGAGAATGAATAAACAGTGACAGTTCCTTCTGCGCTCCAGGTCTGGACCCATCCTGGTATCTTCAGCATGTTGTAGTGTGGGACATGCAGATGGATAACATGTTCTTCTTCCTGGTGGAGGACTGGCTGTCTGTGGAGAATGAAAAGAACGCTGGGATGGTTCAGAAAGTGGTGCTGGCTACTTGTAAGAAGAAATCTTATATTGTTGAAAATTCCTTGTGCATAAGCCTTGAAAAGTCTCTACTATAGGGCAGACGTTTTGTTGGAACGTCATGTGTTTGTTTGTTTGTTTGCTTGTTTTTTTGATAGGCCCTCAGGAGCTGCAGCAGTTTGGCAGGATGCTGCGTGCTCAGCTGCTGTTTGGACTGCGAGAGCATCATCTTTGGCTGTCTTTATGGGAGCGTCCAGCACACAGCACTTTCAGCCGAGCACAACGAGTAACGAGCTGCGCTTTGCTTCTGCACCTCTACCTGGCTGCGGGGGCAGTGTGGTATGGAGCAGTGAGCACAAAGGGCAGCAGGTAACAGAGCAACCACTGTTCACACGCCCACAGCACTGCTGTAGACAGCCCCTCCACACTGTACATCACTGCAGAGCCCTGCCAATGCTACAGCCAGTCCTGGGGTCCAAGAGCTTAATTAGTTTCACTCTCTCTGGGTGGGTGGCTTTTCTACCCCTATTACTCTGCACTGCCAACCTAGCTGACAGGGCAATTGGCAGTTAGCATTCAAGAGTGTCCTCCGAGTGTGCTGAGCTGTCCTAAGCAATCATTAGCAGCTGTTTTATTAAAAAAAAAAAGGTTCAAAGATACAAGTGTCTTAAAGGAAACACATGCTAGATCTCACCCTCCCTGCTTGATAGCATCGTATGACGCTTTGTGACCTAACTAGTGGGTGGAATAGGCTATGACTAAGTTGGGATGAAAATAAGGCTACAAAAACAAACCAAAAAGTTTAACATGCTTATGTTTGTACATAAATCATATGAACCACACATGTAAAAATGCATGATTTTTTAAAAATGTTATGATATATTAAAATAATATTAAATAAAGAAGCAACCAAAAAAATAATAATAATAATAATAATAGTAAAGCTATTTTTTAATCCACCCTAGTAGCTGACTGTTCCCGAACCCTTGATAGACTGGTGGGACAGTCATAGGCTGAAGGTTAGGGCTTGTGACCTTGTGATCCCCTAGACAAGGAATATTTAATTAGAGTCAGTAAGGTCCAGTTAGAGGAGATCTCCTCAGGCCAAGGTCCGGACCTTCATCATCTCTAACGTGTGTTCTGATTCAGTGGTGTATCCTGTTTACTGAAGTAGTCTAGTATCAGCATCTCATACCATCAGCTACTGAAACACCAACACATCACACATACCGTTCAGTATATTTCAGTATATTTACTGTTTAAATACTGAACAGAATTAATTATTTATAAACTAATAATATTTTTTTTTATTCACTTCAAGTAAAAACAAGAGCTACATTTAAAAAACAGAATGCTTTTAAAAAAAGTTCATCTTAAAGTGTTTATTTATAGAGAAAGTAAATAAAGGTGGTTCTTCTTGTTAACTCAGCTTCTCAGATTAACATGTTGGTTGTACAGAGCGGTCTTCTCCAGAACTAGACGAGCAGGTCCATTCCAGAACCATTCCTGTTAAACACTCAGTTTTCTCTCTTCACTTTTCTGTTTTTATGTTATTCTTTCTGACTCGCTTTAGTCTCCGACTGCTGCTCCTCGATTCCTACTTCGTCTGTGTGAACGCCACACGCCCCAATCTGCACAGATCTGATTGGCTGAGGAGCCTTCGGTGATCTTACAGCGCACGCGATTGGTCTCTGAGTTCACTGCACTGTAAAGCCTGTATACCGTAAAGACTAGAAAAGCTCCTCTTAAAATAAACACAGTCTAAATTAAATCATTCTCAATTTATTGGTCTGGGTCCGGACCCGGACTGCGGTCCACCTAAAAACAGAGCAACCAAATTAAATATTTAAATAATGGAACGAATTACAGGCGTAAATTCTGTCTCACATGTCATTACTTTTTTAACACAGTGATCCAGTTGCTGCCCAGATGTTAATGAATCCAGAGACCATCTTGGTTGGAATGACCATAGCAGCTGTGATGTTCCCTCTGCAGTACCTCCTCACCTCCCTGTTCGGAAAGACTAAGAGCAAGGCATGGAACTCACTCACTTCATCTACTTGTCACCCTTTCTCTTTTATCAAAAGCCTCACTGATAAGACGAATGTAATGTTGGTGTTAATAGTATAACATTATCAGATTACTTGATAATAATGTGGTCACGTGGTGATGTGTGCATGTGCTGCTTCTGTTCCAGGTGCTGTTGGAGCTGTCACTACCTCCTTCTCCTGTTTCAGACACTGTAGAGATGGACGTGTACCTCAGCCACCCAGACGTCTCCTGCTCTTCCTTTCTGTCCCTGCCTAGAGGCCCTGAATCACCCACACATGAGGGACCATCTCCTTTCACTGTGAGACTTACTGCCAGGCTTACACTGTAAAAAATGAAAGTCAGCTCAAGCTAGTGTTATGAAGTAACTGACTGTGTAGCATTTCTTGAGCTAACTCAACTGAACAAGGGGTGTGTCTCAAATCCTACTGATCTCCTACATAGGCAGCATTTTACATCATAGTATGCGCTCCAGACATGTAGACTGTCCCAATTCTTACATACCTTAAACATGCTGTCTACTGAGGAACCTTATTTAGACCTGATTTTAAAGAAGCATCGAACGCTTCCTTAGCCGCTAAGACAATCCCATGATGCACCGCAGGCTAATCTAGGAGCAGTGAAGTGGTTTTAAAATGTGTTATTTTGATTCTCTGGAGTTTTAATGTGTTTCTGGTCATATAATCACACAGAACAGTATTTTATTATCAACTCTGTAACGAGTCCTTCACCTTTTACACTTTATACTCCAGTCATTAGCATTTATGCTAGCAGATTTTTAAGTCTCAGGCTATTGTTTTGGATGCTGGCCGGTAGCTTAGCAACCAGCTAAACCACAGGTGGCGTGCTGCAGTGGGGGGAACAAGCCGTGACGCAGTCTCTCTCTAACTAGAGCGTCTCAGTAATCTGTTTTATGAGGAGAGATGAGGAGAGAACACTGATACTTACACAGCTGCCTACCCAGACAGTGCACAAGGTTTTGAGACACTAGAGCTTCCCTTACAGAAAATAAGTATACTTAAAGTTGATTTTATTAAGTATACTTTATGTAGTTACTATACTAATGTCATTGTACTAGGAGTACACTTGTATATGTACTATTTTAATACTTCTTGGGACTAAATTGGCCCACTTTCTAGTTTTTAAAAGTATACTTCTAAGTACACTTTAAGTGTAAGAGTATTAAACCAAGTATAAACTAGTTTACATCTTTTGTACTGCAACTACACTAAAAATAAACTTGAGAGTTTTCTGTAAGTGAACGTAACATAATACTTATAATTTGCTGCTTATATTATTGTTGTACTTTAAAGTATATGACTAGGTTTAAGTTTTTTTTCTACCTAAAATAGAATTTTAACAACGTTTACTGACTCACCAGTGGACACACGTAAAATAAACAAGACACACTCAGATTAAGAAACATATTTGTATCTTTATAAATCTTTATAAATCAAATTTTAAATAAATATTGTACTGGATGTGTTTTTGTGCAGAGCAAGAATATTTACTTCTACTCTCTCAATCAAAAGATTAAGTACAAGTAAAGGCCAAATATACTTAGACTGTTCTATACTTGTTAGTATAACCCAAGTATACTTAAGTACAACTGTGTTTAGTATATCACTGAGAAGTACATAAAAAGTAAACTGAAAGCATACTCACTTCCTTTAGTTTAAAAGAAGTAAACTAATGGTACACTTGAATAAACTTCTTTTTTGTAAGTGTCCAAAGTTTAGTCCAAAGTTCTCTTAATTTTCTTAATAATTGTTTGTTTAATTCAGTTTCCTCACTAGCTAGGACTAGCTCCGTCACATGAGCCTGTCTGGGTCGCCTGATGTATCTCAGATTTTGTGCATAAATGTTTAAAACACTGAACAAATGTGTTTGTTGCTTTCTGCTGTTAAAGTTAGTATGGTCACATGTGGTGCAACTGCCTAAAACTAGCTGCCTAAAACAATCAAAATTTCTAAAGCTTGCCTACGAAGCCAAGAATGGACCAGCTCCTCCTGGTCAAAAGTCAGTCTGCACCTCGAGCCCTTTGCGCTTTAAGTATGGCTCGGCTTGACCCGCCATCCCTCAAGATTCATGGAAGACTAGCGACAAGACGCTTCTCTGTCCTGGCACCCAGATGGTGGAACAAACTTCCACTGGCTGTCCGAACAGCGAACTCTCTCACGGTCTTCAAGCGCAGGCTGAAGACCACCGTCTCTTTGTGAAGCTCTTATAAGAACTGATCTACTGAAGCATTGGTATAAACCATAATTACACTTAATCTTCTAGGAACTCTGGATAAGTACTGCACTGATACTGTATGTAGTCTGTATTTATTCTGTTCTCTGTAGGTGTTCCAGTCTTGCTAGGTGTTGCTCTGTGTCTAATCTTATATTTTGTGGTCTTCTGTCTATGTATCAACACTGGCATTGGTTTATGGCAGTGTTTGAGCTCAAGAGTAGTTTGGACTTAAACCTGTTTGTACTAGATAGAGATACATACTCTGGTTCTGGTTTTGAAGCCCAGCAAAGCCACAGCTGTCTAAATCAGGAAACCCACAAGAAGAAAAGGTTTAATCAGAGTGTGTTATTGAAAGAGTTCTAGCTAGGAGAGAAACAAAAGTTCTGTTTTGTTTAGAAAGGGGAGTTGGAAGAACATTTTACTAAACTAAAAAGTTTCTAGCAGCATAATCAGTGGCCTTAATAATTTTCTTATTACAGTGCATCTCATAGTCCCATCTAAATACAATGTTTTCTGTGGCTGTTGTATTTAAGATGTCTTGCTCAACGTCTTTGTGTTTGTTTGTTTTTTTCTTTTTTTAAAGGAGTCCTTGGGTAGCCTGAAACTGCAGTCTGAATTTCTGGGAGCTTGGAACACGGGAAACGAAAGGTACAGCAAAATTCTGATGCTTCTGCATTAACACGAAACATTTGAATGTAAAACAAACATGCCCTTGTTAGCTTTCTCTCTAGCAGTGTGGATCAGTGGGCATCAGATGACAGTATTTTTGGCCTTCCTGAGCTGATGGGGCCCACACGACTTTTGAAGAGAAAGAAAAAGCTCTTACAATTACAACTGGTCTCTCCGACCTCTGACGATGCAAACCTCGAGCCTGGTAGTTCTCCCCATCTGAGAAAACAGCCTTCCTCACCTCCAGGTGTGTTAGATTTGAATTCTTTATCTCATACACAGAGTTTGCTAGGTACCCTGTATCTACATTCATTGGCCATTTTATTAGATACACCTACCTCATAGCTCCTCTCTGTGGGTTCACTGACTGTAGGCCATCTGTTGCAAAGCAATGTATTAGTCAAGTTTATCGTAGTAGAGTTTTTTACAATGATGTTGTCTCAAAGCAGCTTTACAGAGTTTTGAAAACAGACAGTTACATCATATATCCCCCAGTGAGCAAACTAGAGGCAACAGTGGCAAGAACACCTCCCTCAGACTGGAGGAAGAAACCATGGGAGGAACCAAGACATACAAGGGGAGACCCGTCCTCCTCTGATCAAACAGTATTTACAGTTTAATAAACTAAATACCAAAGAAAAGAGTCTCTGTTTGAAATCTGGATAGCAAAGCTTTAGAAGCTGCACAGGTAAAGGCAGTCTCTGACTAAGGCAGTCTCTGACTGAGGCAGTCTCTGACTGAGTCTGTATGTAAAGTAGGCGTGAGCTGAAACAGTCCCATCCTATCTCAATGCTGGTGCATCTGGATGGCACAGTGATGTAACTGAGGGTGTAGCAGTTGACACAAATGGACAGGAGAGCTGGTTGGTGATGGGTGGGGTGGAGGCCCTTATGGTCAGTCCTCCAACAGCGTTCAACAGAGGGGAGGACAGTGATTATCTCAGAAAGAGTAAAGAGAGAAAGTTAGTTGGGCTCGGGAGTAAGTGTGGCTGGAGACTCCGGCAGATCTAACTATAACAGCCTAAACTAAAAGAAGAGAACCAGAAGGTAACATGGACATGAGACCACCCTGAGACACTGGGATCCCCCCACTCCACCGTCAACAAACCTGTGTGATTTTGTGAAGTGGTGGGACAAGAGCACCAACATCTCAGTTTACCATAAACCTCTGTGTCCAAGAACCCCCAGATCTCCTGCCTTTATCTAAAGGAGAAGATTAATCGCCAGAAGCTAAACTAAACCAATATGTTTTCAGTCTAGACTTAAAAGTTGAGACTGTGTCAGAGTCCTGAACATTAACTGGGAGATTATTCCACAGTTTGGGGGCTTTGTAGGAAAAAGCTCTTCCCTCCATTGAAGTCTTCTGAATTTTAGGAACCAATAGAAGATCAGCATCCTGTGATCTGAGTGAACGTGGTGGTTCATAATAAGAAATTAGATCTTACAGGTACTCCGGTGCGAGACCGTGCAGGGCTTTATACGTCAGTAAAATAATTTTATAGTGGATACGGAATTTAACAGGAAGCCAGTGTAGCTGATAAAACTGGACTGATGATGGAATGTTCTGGTTTTAGTTAGTACTCTAGCTGCAGCGTTCTGAACTAACTGGAGTTTATTCAGGTTCCTGCTTGAGCATCCTGACAATAATGCATTACAGTAATCTAGCCTAAAACATTGGGCTATGATTAAAACCCAACACAACTTGTGCACGGAAAAAGGTGAGGCCTGTAACTGAACACCTACAGGTATAACAACAAGGTGGGTGTGTCTAGTAGAGTGCCGGGTAGATGTATGTTATCAGAATGTTGTGCAATAGTAATATGATAGTATAAGATTCTTTATATTTAAGGATATGTAATCAGAGTCTTAAGATATAATCCAGTGATAATGTGAGTTTCTTTACATTTCTGAAGGACAAAGGAACCGTACATACACTAGACGTGACCTGCTGATTCCCACAGCTTATATAATCTTCATAGAAAAGCATTGTCAATAGAAGGTAATGCTCTAAAACTCTCCAGGCCTCTCCAGTGCTGAGTGTCCTCTAGAGGAGTATAAAACTTCCAGTTTTTGTGATTTTGTTTATGATTCAGAACCAAATCACCCAACATGAGTATCTTAACTTAATGTTCTCATGGCTAAATTAATCAAATCCTCACTGCAATGTTCCAACATCTAATGTTCCAATGTCTTAAGACCTCTCAGAAGTGTAGACGATGTCAGGGGGGCCCACTTCCAAATAATAAAATAAGTTCTTTCAAAAGAACTTACATTGGACATTAAAATACATTTTTTTGTAATATTTCAGATCACGAGCTGAGCTCTGCTTCTGCAGACGCTTTCCTACCCAGCACTGCTTCCTCAGGGCCTACTGCATCAGACAGTGGCCGCTATTCACACGACGAGACCTCTTTCACTGATTCGTGAGTGCTGCACCTCTCTCTTAGAGCTAACTATGGAATTCATTTCACCGACATCTACTTATGCCCAAGGGTGTAGGAGTGGGTTTGACATTGGGGGGGACACATTTACTAATATGAATCAAAGCCCACCCTATCCCCTAAATATTACCTATAAGCTGATTCCACTGTAGGTAAGGTAGTAAATCACTGTATGTATAGAGACGTAGATCAACATTTGTGGAATTACAGTAAATTACAAATAAATAAACAAAATACAACATTATCTGTACGTCTGATTATTATTAGATAAATCCAATTAAAGATTACTTTACAAACTAAACTAGATACTCCACATTACATGGTACTGCTGTCAGAAAACTTGTCTGGATTCTATACACATATAAATAAAAAAATGCTGTTTTCTTTGGATTGTAATGCTGAAATGAAATGATAAATAAATGTATATTAATGTTTCCTGACTAGACTAGACTAACATTAATGTTAGACAGTAAGGCTGTGTCCCAAACAGCACCCTCTGGAACATTACATACTGCACTACTGACAGCACTTCTAACGATGGAGTCCTTTTATTTGTTCATTAATTTATTTATTTTATTTGTTGTATTTTATTATTTTCTGTATGTAGTGTAGTAGCAGTCTGCAGTTTGGGGCGTGGCCAGAGAGTAATGTAACTTTACCTGTCAGAGTGTTTTCTGACTAAAGTTAATATAAACGTTAGCTAACCCAAACCCTCCAAGTCTGTTACCATAACAACACATTATACTACAGCTGTTTTATTACAGTATATATGATCATCATTACTATTCACTGCTCTCATCACTGACCTCACGTTTAAAACTGGTGTGAGCTACCTGACACTCCAGTGAGGCGAGAGCTCAGGTCAGTGAAGCTGCTGACCTCCAACACAGTTGCTTATACCAATCTCTGTCAATAAATATTTAATAAATATTTTTTAATAAATACTAAATATTTTGCTCTTACATCAGTGAAGAATTTTTGAGGCAAGTTTACCTGAAATAACACTCTCCATCCTGTGTGTTTGTTCTAGTCAGGACAGATCCTGCAGTGAATGGTCAGTGCTGAGTGGGGATAAACCTATGTATGAAGGTGGGCTCTATAAATCCCCCTCCTCTGTGTCGGTGTGCAGTATGGCCAGTACCTTTCTGCCCAGTCTCCCTCCAGACTCCTGCAGCATCGTATCCAACACACGCATAGGTGAGTCCAGATGATGAGCAGCCTAAATCATCAGCTAAAGTTTCTTAAACAGGTCCTATTATATTTTTCAGTTTTTCTATTATATATATTTTTTTGTTTTCTTGTTGTGTGCTTCATGTAGCAAAATTATAAAACGTAAAGTACATGCTAGAGGTTGAAAACTTCTCCTACAGAAACCACTTTTCTCAGCTGCCTGAAACACCTGGTGGGGATTCCAGCCTTTTCCTCAGTTACATCATCTCGTAACACAACCCTTATTGCCGACCCACTGGCAAACCTGGTACGCCCTCAGACAACAAAGAGAGAGCTAAAAAACATGTGGCAGCATTATGATCTGGGGAATGTTTTCATGGCTTTCTCTCAGGGCCCACTCATCCATGTGGAAGGCACTCTCAACTGATTTGCATATGAATCCATCCTTGCAGATCATGTACACCATGCATGATGATTGTCTTCTCTGGGTCGAATAGGATTTTCCAGCAAATCAATGTGACGCTTCACACGCCTAGAAATGTCCAACATTGGTTGGACGTGTAAGACTTCCAAGTCCTACTCCAGAGCCCTAATTCCACAGCCTTCCAATCCAATTGGGCATCTGTGGGATCAGAGTAAAGCTTAAACCCGTTGAATAGCACTGTAACTGATACTGTGTACATAATCATAGTTGCTATAATTAAGCTTCACAGTCAGTGGCCAGTGTCAGGCCTTGTCACCGACCACCCTGCCTATGTCCTGCCTCAACACATGGGAGTCATTTTGATGAGCCAAGTCCTTCAAAAGCCGTGTTTAACCAAGAGGCATATGAAGCCAAGCCTATCTATGAGTCACTAGGGGAACCTGGGGGGTTTACATATAAGGCTGGGTCATTAGAGAGAGCTTTAGAGGCTGACCCTGATTGGGCTGTGAAGTAAAGTTACCAAAAACAGTTAATCAGTAAAAGCTATAAATTATTTAACTTAAATTAGGAACAGAGGTGCAGGCTTAAAAAGACATCACAGTGATGTCACAATGACACAATATAAAGCAAAAAAATGTGTTAAACTTTGTTAAAACAGAGTGTTGCACATGCTCAGCAGACTACGCATAATGCTAGTGTTAATATAAGTACTAAAAGCTTTAGTGTTGGGATCCTCTTAAATTATCCAATATCCAATATAATGAACTCCTCTCGTTTCCTTTAAGAGTGCCGGTAGCACAGCACAGTTATTTCTTTGACAGCAGGATATTACCACCTTCACACAGTTCTGTCTTCATGTCCACAAGTTTAGTTCCAAAAACGAGTTTGGACTTTAACCTGTTTGTACTAGATAGAGATACATACTACATACCTGGAGGGTTGGCGCATAGAGAACAATCTCTGCATCAACATGAAAAAGATGGAGATGAATGTGGACTTTAGAAGGGGCAGAGACATCCACCCCCACCTACACGTTGACGGATCAGCAGTGGAGGTGGTCTCCAACTACAGGTACTTGGGTTTGCACCTCAGTAATAACCTCACCTGGGGCAACAACACTTCCAATCTGATCAGGAAGGAACATCAGCGGCTCTACTTTCTCTGGCGGCAGAGGTGTGCTGGACTAGGGAGCTCAGTCTTCACCTCCTTTTACAGATATGTGTAGGAGAGTGTTCTGTGCTCCAGCATTAACGTGTTGTGTGAAAGCTGCTCTGCTGCAGAGAGGAAAGCCCTGCAGAGGGTGGTGAAGGCTGCACAGAGCATTATTGGAGTCAACCTCCCCACCACCCTGGACATCTACACCTCCAGATGCAGGAAGAGGGCCACCTGCATCATGAAGGACCCCACTCACCCAGACCACCCAGTCTAAGGGCGTTTTCACACCTGGGAGCTTGGTTTCACTGGTCCGGATCAGTTAATAAGTTTGTGTACTTGGAGTGTTTCCTCCTCGGTTAAGTTTGTTTTCACACAGGTAAAAACCTAAACCCACCAAAATGCACCCCAACAAACCATGTGAGCATGTTGTCTCCTCTGATTGGTCAGAGCTGTCTGGCGTGCGAGCAAGAAAGTAAACACGGGGAGAAGATCCGGTTTTCCTAAACTACTGCACATTTCTTGTAGAGCGTATCACGGAGCAGCGGCAGAGACAGCATCTGTTCATAGCTGTAATAATAATCTGATAATATACCAAACTACAGTCCACCTGCAGACCACCCAGCTCACTCCAAACATCAAGTAGACAACGTCCCTCACTGCTAATCCAAGAGAGACCTCGCTTCATTGTTCTCGCCCTGTTAGCTGCTACAATTCTCCAGTTCTCTGTTTACGCCATCTGCCGCATCCCATAATGCAAAGCACACCTGGCTGCAGGAGATGTTCAGATCAAACTTGTGGAGTACACCTAATACTTGGGTCGGATTGAGGTCACACCACAAACGAACCGCTCTGGAGTTTGTTTGAAACCGGACTGAGACCACCTCCTCTTGAGGGTCTCAGTTCGGTTGTTTTGGTCCGCACCAGAGTATGATTACTGTTTTCACACCTGCCAAAACAAACCGCACCAAACGAACCAGAGTCAGTTTTAACCGGACTCACTAGTGCTGGTGTGAAAACACCCTCAGAAACAGTTTCATTCCAGAAGCTATAAGACTCTTAAACTCTTAAAATGTCACACGGCACTTTACCTGTACCTGATCACTTAATCCAGGACATTCTGCTATCATAACACTGCACTATATACTGAACCTACACCCGTGATCCATGTTGCAGCTAATTTTTATATTTATATTTTATTTATTGTGTTTTTATTTTATATTTTATATCTGTATTTGGAGGAAACTGGGACCTTGGGTACTAAATTTCGTTCCATCTCATGTACCACATGTGTTGTGAATGACAATAAAGTCTCCTTGAATCCTTGAATACTCAGACCGAACACAAAGCACTGATGTAAGTCACTCTGGATAAGAGCGTCTGCTAAATGCTGTAAATGTAATGTGTGTTGCTCAGTAGCAAACCGTGACCCTTAAGCCTCAGCCCTCTCCCCCAACCCCACCCCCCAACCACTGTCCGAAAAAATAATACTCCTCTCCTAATGAACTGCAAGTCAAGAAACAAAAAATTAGACGACAGAAATACAACAAACAATAACATCTGTACAAAATAGTCAACTTCTTAAACAAAATAAGGTTCCTCCTTATAAATATAAATAACCCAACATCACACAGCTCCGTCTGCGCTTCAGGGGAATATGTAGACGACGCACCCGAGGAGCGTCACATTGGTGTCAAAACTTAGGCTCAGGAACCACATGTTTATGAAAATTGCGTGCGGTTCCTCTTTTACGTGCACAGAATGTTAAAACGTGCAGCTTTAAATCTTTCACCTCGTGTTTCTGTGCGCTAGAGTTTTTGCGTTAATTTGACGCCGTATGAGGACATCAAAGGAATGAATTGAGACTTCGAACCACACAAAATAATAAACAAAATGATATAAAAGCCTTTATATCAATACAACACACACAGCAGTCACTAGCCACATACACATCAACAAGAAAAGTAGAGATGTTTCATTATGTCGTTTTCTTAATCAGCATCAACAGCACGGACACAATCTAACCAGCTGGCCCGGCGGAATAAACCACGTTAAATATCTCGCCCACTCATCATCAAGGAGTTACTCATAAACGAAGTCCATTCTTCTGTCCTTCTGGATGAAGTGGTTGCTGGCAGGGTCATGCAACTGATCCTTTGCTTCTAAACCCATTAACACATTAACAGTTCTTTCTCTGGAGATCAGAGCCAAATCTGATAGTGGGGTCTGTCCAGTCGTGTTCAGCTTCTGCTCCCTGATCGAGCCTGTCATCCTGGGGTATCTGCGTAACTACTGGAGTTGAAATGCCTCTCAAAAGCCTTCGCTATTTGCTCCAAATTAAGGTCCGGTGTAGGTCGACCTTTGCCGATTACCTCCAAATTCTCATTAAAAGTTAATCTAGAAAACAGCTCGGATAACAAATTTACAACGGTGTCCTCCTCTGTAGCAGTAGTGCTATCATTATCATACAGTTAAGCCTGCCCACTTAGAGGGAAGATATGATTGGTCAGTTTTACTGTTTGAAAATTGGTATGGCGCTGAATTAGAACTGCCTGGCCCCCTCTGTACATGAACAGCGGGACCACCAATCACCAACATTCTGTGGAGACATCACAGTCCTTATAGGGGGAGACACAGACTCACAGGCTTCCACTTAACCCCTCACGCTCCAACACAGATTGAATAGACACGTTTGAATAATTTATTTGTTTATATTTTTATAATTGTTTAGATGTTGATTGTCAAACTGTAAGTAGATAAAATAAAATTACATATGTGTGTGTGTGTGTGTGTGTGTGTGTGTGTAAAGAATATTTTAGGCCCTCTGAGAGGGCGTAGAGGGTAATGACGGTTCCTCACTGGTGTTGCTCCAGACCAGCAGATTTTTTGTGAAGCTCATGCATCATTTTGATCCTCTCTATTTACACCAGCACAGGTGTTTTTTCATTTCTGGCCACTAAAATTGCAACTGGCTGTGAATAAAACAAGACCATGAGCAATATTCTGGTGCTATACCACGAGAACATGTTTGCATCTGCACAGAAATGGAGCCCATAAGGATTTTACAAGTACTATTACACTTTTTGCACAAACAGTTTTCTCAGATACCCTAAGACGTATGAATGGTACTTTGTGTTGTGTATTATATGTACAGACTCATAGCACTCACAGTGATGGAGATTCACCTTACACCTCTGTCGTCAACGTTCCAGGTGTGGCACGTGGTGAGCCAGGTGTAATGCTGCCCTCCTGGATGTTGGCCATGGTGTATCTGCTGGTGGCTCTGCTGCTGGGAACCTGCCTGGCCATGGTGGGCTTATATGGGAGTAAATTCTCCAGCTCGGTGGTCCTCATGTGGCTTACCTCTGCCCTTTCTGCCTTCCTTACCTCCGCCCTGCTCCTGGAGCCTCTCAAGGTGAGCAAACTGAAGGAACATGTATATTTGTTAATTTTTTCTCTTACTTTACCACTATATTATAGCAGTAGCACTACAGAATCCACTTACCGCATCTATGGCATCACACACATAACTTGACGAATCGTCTTGGTGAAGTAAACCTCGCCGTAGCTAGCAGTCTGGAGCTCGTTCTGTAGCTCTGTAATATATTTGTTCTACATTTCTACAGATATGTGTTCGGGCCTTGTACCTCGCTGCTGTGATGAAGCCAGTAGATCCAGAAGTGGAGGATAGACTGGCTCAGGAGACAGTAGTGAGGAGGATGGTGGAGGAGCAGGGGACTAAAGTGCGTCCTCCCTGTGGATACGGCTTGCTGCAGGCCAAAGAGGAGGCACGAAAAGTCCGAATGGTCCGAGCTCTAATGAGGGTGAGGAAGGCATTAAGGTTTTCTTAAGTGCAAGACTCCTTTACCGTACTCTCTTCTTATTTGCACTGCTTGATACAATTAATAATACTTAATATTGCTACTACTCTCATGTATTGACTTATAAAGCATCAGCTTAATAATAATAATAATACTTTTTATTTTATTTGCTCCTTTCTGTCACTCAAGGACACTACAGTACAATTAGATAATAATAAAAGAATATACATTAAACAACAGGTTAAAATAAGACAAGGCAATAGATAGGCAGTCTTAAACAAGTGGGGTTTGAGTGTGGACTTTAATTGTGAATGTGAGTTTATATTCCTTATGTGAAACGGTAAAGAATTCCAAAGTTGGGTAATGAGATGAGCAGAGGGGACAGTCAAATGAACAGAGGAGGATAATCTAACGGTGTGAGAAGGAGTAGCAATGTGGAGAATATAGGACAGATATGGTGGAGAAAGATTGTGTATGGCCTTGAATGTAAGCAGAAGGATTTTGTAATCAATGCGGAACTTCACTGGAAGCCAGTGGAGCTGTTGCAGAACAGAAGTGATGAAATGAATGGAAGGCATCCTGGTGATGATACAGGCAGCAGAATTCTGGACCAGTTAAAGCTTATGGAGAGATCTGTGAGTAAGACCAAAGAGGAGAGAGTTGCAATAATCAAGGCGGGAGGTGACAAGGCTGTGAACAAGGATAGTGGTAGTGTGAGGAATACGGAGAGCCTGAAGACGGCTGATATTACGCAGGTGGAAATAGGCAGACCGGGTTTTGTTACTGATATGAGACTGAAATGAAAGAGTACTGTTGAGGACGACACTCAGACTCTTCACCTGTAGGGAAGGGAAACAGAACAATTATCAATATCAAGAGATTGATTTTGTGCTGATGAGGAGAATCTCCATTTTATCACTATGTCTAAGTAAATTTGAAGAAAATAAAGATTTTATGTCTGCCAAGCAGTCAGTAAGGGAAGAGGGTGGGAGATTAGAGGTGGGTTTGCAGGCAAGGTAGAGCTGGGTGTCGTCGGCGTAACAGTGAAAATGAATATTGTATTTGCGAAAGATATGGCCAAGGGGAAGGAGATAAATAATAAAAAGAAGGGGCCCCAGGACAGAGCCCTGGGGCACACCTGAAGTGACAGAAGAAGGCTGAGAAGCAAAAGTTTTATTCTAAGAGTGCATTCTAAGAATTTTCAGTTTTTTATTTAAAAAATGACTTAACTATGCCATCGAATAGAAGACTCTATTGAAATAGGTAGATAAGGAGAGTTTGGTACATATAACTGACATACCAAACCTCTTGTTCCTTCTTTAAATACAAATCTCTTTCCAAAGAACTAACTGACAACGGACATGGTTGGTGTTCATCTTTAAATAAGGCTGAAGTTGGCTTCTTATTTTTATTCACCAGCTTCTTAATGTAATGTTTCATTCCACTCTAAGTGCTACAGCTTCTACAGGCACCAGATGGTACCTGCACCACCACTTGAGGTGGAGCGGCAAATTCATCAGAATAATATCCTAGACTTGATAAATAATTGGCCCTATGCAAATTATGTTGAACTTCCTGAGCAGATTAAGTTCAGGCTCTGTGATTTCTGCTGTTGGGGCTGCTAGCCTTCACAGTGGGTAGTTACAGTGTTTATTATTATTATTATTATTATTATTATTATTATTATTATTCTTGAGTGTTAACAGGTTCAATCACATTGCATGCAGCGGCCTGAGGTTAAAATCTAATAGGTACGTCAGCGCACAACATCTCATGACTCTGAAATAACAGTGCTGTGTTTCAGAGCCTGTTTGAGACTGGATCAGATAACAAGCTTCTTACTGGAGGCGGAAAAGAAGGTGTTTCATACTGTCATCCTTAGAACATAAACTAAGAGGGCAGCAAATTAATATATATCTAAAGGGGAGGAAGCCATGCACGAGTGAGATCATCTGAAACTGAAAGCTTCCTAATGAGTAACGTGTTCACCTTGTGTTGTTGTTGAGTTTGAAAGCAAGAAGCTACTGTAAGTAAAGTTATAGGACATGCTGCGATCATCACTGTGTCTCATTGTAAACCAGCAAATCATATTATACTCCAAAAAAGGAAACACAACTATTATGAACTCTTATGAAAAGTATAGAGAGCATCTGAGAGAATATATATATATATATATATATATGTCATCTGTTTTGCATAGTGTAATAATAACAGTATAGCCATTATTATATACAGTTAACAGTATAGTTATATATAACATTATTAATTAATGTATGGTATTTACTCACTAGTCAATTGAAGTTTAACATGTTATATGGATTCAATATTACTTAACTTTCCTGCATCTTTTTCTGCTTTTTCCATACTCCAAATAATACAATTTAAAATGCTATATTATATGCTATATATATATAGCATCTGTTTGTATTCTATTTAGTCATGACTTAGTTAATGCTTAATATTTTATTGAAATTGTTTTACAACTGATTATTTTCATTATTACTATATTTTATTAGGTTTACTTTTTGATTAAATCTTGGTTTTCTTCCTTGCTCAGGCTTCTTAAGCCATGTCCTTTCTGTTGCTCTGTTACAATTGCTTATTTGTAAAACATACTTGGCTGCATTTTCCTATTTTAAGATATAAATAAATCCCATTTTATAATAAAAAATCATAAAAATAGTAGGATTAAAATATTAGTTACTAATTACTAATAGTTACTAACCCTAGATAGATAGATAGATAGATAGATAGATAGATAGATAGATAGATAGATAGATAGATAGATAGATAGATAGATAGATAGATAGATTAGATAGACTGTTTACATGATGTATAATATAATAGGTATAGTGTAATAATAACAGTATAGTCACTATTATATACAGTAACAGTATAGCTATATATAACATTATTAATCAATGTATGGTATTTACTCAGTAATCATCTGAAGTTTTACATGTTTTATAGATTCAACATTATTTAACTGCCCTGCATCTTCTTCTGCATTTTCTACAGAACTGCTTGGCCTACATGATGTTCCTGTTGGTGGTTCTCATGCTGAACTATCAAGAGAACATCCAGGAGATGAACAGCAGACTGCTTCAATCTGCAGTAAAGCGTTCCATCATCTCCGCTTCTCCAGGGCAGCCTAACCTTACAGCCCTATCAGGGTAAAACTCTAAGCTCTATAAGCTCTATTATGACTCATAGCAGTATATTTAAACCCATGAACAGGACTGACCCCCTGCTTTAACAGAGGTGATTCAACTTTTGAAAGACTCAGTTCCAGTTAATCTCCATGTGTCCCAATGAATCCCATGTGTTAAGGCATGGTGGAGCGTGACAAGCCCTGATACCGACCACTGATTGTAGAACTTAAGAGAATGGATTCTGAGAATTTTGACTTTATTTTCCTCTTTAGATGGACGGAAGCCTGGCAATGGATGGATCAAAGCTTAATAACACACCTCCACCAAAACATGTCCTTTTCTCTGATTGGTTTGTCACGACTACAACGTGTGCAATCAAAAAACTGTAAGAATCTTCACTTTTGCAGTATTAAAACCAATATTAAAAATGAAAGTGCTTTATTAGTAACTATTCAGCATTGTTGGCCTGTATTCCAGTTTGTGGGGAAGACGTTCTTGAGTACGACCAGACGTGGTCTTCATTCCGGAGAGGAAAAGCCAGGAGCAACCACACTGCTTCCATTCTTCCTGGGTGAGACATTCCTCTTAGGGACATGGAGGTCTTGAACTTTTATGTTATTGAAACAAGAGCCTACAGAATGACTGAACGACTGCAGATAAAACACCTGATTTCTACGTTAATGTAGAATTTTTTGTTTTGAATTTAAAGTCTGATTAATGTACCTACAGCAGATGAAGTCTGACCTTTCATTCTTTCACTGCTTAGGTCATGGAGCAAAGCCCAGTCATGCATGTTCAGTCAGACCGAGGAGATATTGCTGGGCAACAGCAGTGCGTCCACCAGTCGCATCCTGTCAGGTCTGCAAACCACACACTGGACCACAGAAGAGTGAGTGTGCACACCTATAAAACCTTTATGGTTTTAAAACTATATCATGTACACTACTGTGCAAAAGACCTTCACGGTCCATTCGTTCAATTGATCTAGTCATTTATTTATTAATTTATTCAAGAGATTTGCTTTCAAGCTTTCTTCAGAGATATTTTTTCGCACCTACGAAGTTCAGTCTTAGAAGTTGGTTGTATTTTATGCTTATTACGGTGGCGGAGAAGACTCAATGCACTACAGATTCACAAACGCGCTGCAAACAGAAAACACTTTCATCAATACGACAACACGGGCACTACACCGTCCACAACACAACGGAAGTGTTTCTGGAGGACACTTAAAGGACGTGGGACCACAAACAGCGACGCAACGTAAACAGAACTAAGCCGTGGTAGCGTCTAATAGTGATGGGCAAGTTATACCGATGCTTCGGAGCTGGTGTGGAGAAATCCAGAAAGTCGTTTATGAAGTGCGTATGGAGACTTGCTTCGTTAAGGGCGAGTGACGTCACTGATGTCTGAAGTCTCGCTGGTTCAGGACGTGGTTCGAGTGTTGGCGTGATTTATTGTTTCTTAATAAAAATTAAAGTCACCATCAAAACACAATCACTGTCCCATCTCTTAAAACCACTGCAACAGTTTTAACATCAATATCTCACATACTATTAAATTTATTTACTGACTGAAATCAGACTAGCAGTTTTTTTTACTTAACAGACCCACACAATCAAACACAGATCAGATAAACAAATGAATGAACCACAGAAAATTAAATTAAGGAGTTTTTGTATAAACTTGTTTTCAGGCTGACAATAAAATGAAATGACAATACAAGTTTTGGCCAGCAGGGGGGTTTGTGTGCACATGAAGCTTTGAGTAATGAACCAGCTGGAGGGAAAGCTTCAAGACTTCAAGAGGCTTCATCTGATGATCACTAGCGTCTAATGAGAACTAAGTCTGGATAGTTAGTAAATATAGCCAAACTTACTTCATTAGACGCTACCGCAGCTCTGCGTGGTTCTGTTTACATTGCGTCGCCGTATGTGGTCCCACGTCCTTTAAGTGTCCTCCGAAAACACTTCCGTTGTTTAGTGGGCGGTTTTGAAGTAGTAGGAAAATTTAGTGACCGTGTTACCGTTTTGATAAAAGTGTTTTCTGTTTGCAGCGCGTTTGTGAATTTGCAGTGCGTTGAGTCCTCTCAGCCACATCCCAAACACATTAACTGTTGTTGAGATCTAAAAACCACCGGCAACTTCTTTGTTTGCATTTTTTCTTCTTTTTTTGTGTAATTTGCATCCATATAGAGACACGGCTTCACAGCAAATACATGCATTGTAATAGCATGCCACACAGAATTGCGTTCCTCCAGGAGTTTCTTTATTTTAACATTGGCAGACTCCGCCCCTCGCTCTCCTTGAAAGACCCTGAGATCCTGGTTCATGCTTTTGTCACCTCACGATAAGATTACTGCAATGCTCTTTTTTATGGTCTACCTTCTAAAGCTCTTCGTCCGCTCCAGTATATTCAGAACTCTGCTGCCAGAATCCTAGTCCATTCAAAATAATCCGCTCACATCACACCTGTCCTCCACCAGCTTCACTGGCTTCCTGTTTCTGAACGCATCTGCTACAAAATACTTTTGTTGACTTATAAGGTCTTACATGGCTTAGCTCCATCATATCGCTCTGCCCTCTCACAGCCCTACGCTCCATCTCGCTCTCTCAGGTCCTCTGATTCTGCTCTCACCATGGGTGGCAGATCTTTTAGTGTTGCTGCCCCCACTCTTTGGAATGCCCTACCTCTTTCTATGTTTAAATCTCAGCTCAAGTCCCACTTTTCTCGTCTTTCTTTCACTCTCTTTAACTTTCTTTCACTCTTTTTTTTCCTCGTTTGTTCAGCGTCCTTGGGTTTGTGAAAGGCGCTATATAAGTGCAACCTATTATTATTATTTATTATTATTTTCTCTTTACACTTCACCTCTTTCTTATGCAAATGAATTAACTCACTCACTCCTACCTATTCATAACTAATATCTTCAGAAAGGCTTGTAATTAGTGCCCATTTTGACTGTAAAGTAAATAAATGAAGGGTGGTCTTTGACAAAAAATCTTAATATCAGGTCTTACTCACCACAAGCTACTAAATATATCATTACTGAATCTAAAATACTAATATTTTCCATTTCTGCCTCAGGACCCAGGCTGTGTTAGTTGAGTTCACTCAGTACCACAGAGAGACTGGGCTGTTCATGCCTGTTTCCATACGACTGGAGAACACACAGAGAGAGGGGATTCACTCCACCATCTCCGCTCAGGCTTTCCACATCCCAGGATCGTATTCTGGACTGGACTTAAACATCGCTTTAACGGTACAGCAACCAGAAACCAAACGATATTGTTACCAACAGGGCTGCTTTGTACTAGAGAGGGTAGTTGGGGGAACTACAGGCCCCAAAATATATTATTGGAAGGTCTGGTAGCCCCTAATTCACCTCTTGGGTCCCCTGAATGTCTCATTAGACCACAATTCTGGGGGATTCCTGAAAATAAAAGTATTAAGACGTTATGGTGTCTTAGTTTAAGGGACATATTTTTAGTTTTCAGTAAATTTTCAGTTACCATATGTCCTGATAAAAAAAAAATAATAATTTGAGGTGTATGAAAGCACGGAAAACTGAAATATATACCTTTTAATTAAAAGAGTTCTTGTTTTCTTCATAGTCTACTTGTATGTTGAATGACTAGACGTTAGACATTATCATGCCCAGCCCTAAGCGCCAGGGAAGATTTGGTTAAACTAGATTTCAGTCAACATGCTATGCTGTTTGTTATGTGGGATTTTGAAGTTCTCTGTCTTCTGCTAGGCCCTGCTGCTGATCTTCTCTGTGTGCATCCTGAGTGCTGAAATATGGGCCACGTTCAGGGAAGGTGTTCAGTTTGTGAGGCCGGGCTGGCATCTCCTGCAGCTCCTGCTGGCTCTGCTGTCGCTAACAGCAGCCTTACTGCGCCTTTATTTCCTGTCCAAGGCCACCGCCTGCCTCTCCACCCACCTCTCCCAGCCAAACACCTTCACTGACTTCCACAGCGTAGCCCTTCTAGCCCAGTGGTCCTCTCAGCTCTCAGCAGTATTGCTGACATTACTGGTTCTACAGGTAAAACCGTGTTAGCTTACGTTCTTAAATACATGAATAATGAATAATAATCATATCCTGTTGTGTAAAAGAAAAATTCCTGTTCTCCTGACTTTTCCCCCGCCTCCAAAACATGTTTGTAATTACATCACCATGCACCAGCAGGCAAGTAAACATAACGGGTCTGTCTCAAACCTACTGAGCTCCTACATAGGCAGCATTTTATGTCATAGTATGCGCTCCCGGCATGTAGACTGTCCCAATTCTTACATACCATAAACATGCTGTCTACTGAGGAACCTTATTTAGACCTGATTTTAAGAAGCTTCCAACTCTTCCTCAGCCGCTAAGACAATCCCATGATGCACCGCAGGCTAATCTAGGAGCAGTGAAGTGGTTTTAAAATGTGAGTTATTTTGATTCTCTCTGGAGTTTTAATGTGTTTCTGGTCATATAATCACACAAAACAGTATTTTATTATCAACTCTGTAACGAGTCCTTCACCATTTACACTTTTATACTCCAGACATTAGCATTTATGCTAGCGGATTTTTAAGCCTCGGGCTACTGTTTTGGATGCTGGCCGGTAGCTTAGCAACCAGCTAAACCACCGGTGTCGTGCTGCAGTGGGCGGGAACAAGCCGTGACGCAGTCTCTCTCTAACTAGAGCGTCTCAGTAATCTGTTTTATGAGGAGAGATGAGGAGAGAACACTGCTACTTACACAGCTGCTACCTAGACAGCCTACTTAGACACTCACTAGGATTTGAGACAGACCCAACATTTACCAATAACCCATCACTAAAAACGCTAGATCAGAACTCCTCCCTGAAACTTGTTTAATGTACAGGATGTTGTTAACAGTGATGATATGAAAACAATTGATTGGACGTTGTTTGTTTCGACTGTGTTCCTGTGTCCAGTATGTAATAACAGTCATCAGGGCTTTCTGTTTTATAGATGGTGGGTGCCCTGAGGTTTGTGAGGAGATGGGTGGTGTTCGGCAGAGTTCTGCAGCAGGCCTTCTCTGAGATGTGTGGAGTGTTCCTCCTGTTTATGCTCCTTCTGCTCCTCTTCTCCCACACAGGCTGCGTGGTACTTCATTACGTTATATACGTTACACACAAATGCTAGAAATATAAACTTTACTCTATATGCCCCATGGCACACTAATTAGATGTAACGCTCCTTTGATTTTTAGCTCTTTTCAGGCTCGATGGAGGGCTTTAGGACCATGTGGCAAACAAACCAGTCTCTGCTGGGCTTACTGAGAGGTCGAGAAATGTTACATCAACTGTGTGAGCAGCATCCCGTGCTTGGGCCCCTTTACTGCATCTCTGTGTTTGGGGTGGGCTTCTGGCTGCTTGGACGACTTGGTGGAGCCGCGTTAGTGCACACCTACAGGACGTTCCAGGCAGACATGTACCGACCATCCATGGAGCCACAAGACTATGAGATGGTGGAGTTTCTCATCAAAAGACTCAAGCTGTGGATGGGCCTCAGCAAAGCAAAGGAGGTACACATGTTGCTTGCTGAACATGATGAGTCATCCATCCATATTTGTAAAGGGCAACCAGTCAGAAAAGAGCTCATTTACATATTCCACATTTGAAAGTATACTATTTAATTTTAAGGGATAAACAGAGACTGTAAAATTGTTAAATTCAATGGTTACCATTATGCAGTGCATCCGGAAAGTATTCATAACACTTCAAAATACAACACACTACATCCCATAATGACAAAGTGAAAAAAGATTGTTTTAGTTTTTTAATAAATTTGCAGAAAATTCAAAGATCACATGTACATAAGTATTCACAACCATTGTTCAATACTTTTTTGAAGCACATTTGGCAGCAATTACAGTTACATTAATTAATTAACACCTATGTTTGGGCAGTTTCTCCCGTTCCTCTTTACAGAAGCTCTCAAGCTCCATCAGGCTGGATGGGGAGCATCAGTCCACAGGCATTTTCAGATCTCTCCAGAGATATTAGAGAGTTGTCCTGAAGCCACTCCTTTGTTATCTTGGCTGTGTGTTTAGGGTCATTGTCATGTTGGAAGATGAACCTTTGCCCCAGTCTGAGGTCTAGAGTGCTCTGGAGCAGGTTTTCTTCAAAAACATCTCTGTACATCGCTGCATTCATCTTTCCCCCAACCCTGACCAGTCTGCCAGTCCCTGCTGCTGAAAAACAACCCCACGTCATGATGCTGCCACCACCAGGCATCACTGTAGGGATGGTGTTGGCTAGGTGATGAGCGGTGCCTGGTTTCCTCCAGACATGACGCTTGGCAGTCAGGCCATAGAGTTCAATCTTGCTTTCATCAGACCAGAAAACTTCGTTCTCATGATCTGAGAGTGCTTCAGGTTCCTTTTGGAAAACATCAAGCATGCTGTCTTCGGCCTTTTACTGAGGAGTGGCTTCCGTCTGGCCAATCTACCATACAGGCCTGATTGGTGGAGTGCTGCAGAAATGGTTGTCCTTCTGGAAGGATACCCGCTCTCCATGGAGCAACGCTGAAGCTCTATCAGAGTGAGCCTTGAGATCCTGGTCACCTCCCTGACTAAGGCCCTTCCACCCAATCATTCAGATTGGCTGGGTGGCCATCTCTAGGAAGAGTCCTGAAGGTTCCAAATGTCTTCCATTTATGGATGATGGAGGTCACTGTGCTCATTGGGACTTTCAATGCTGCAGAAAATCTTCTCTCCAGATCTGTGCCTCCATACAGTCCTGTCTCAGAGGTCTACAGACAAGGACAGATTAAGGATAGTCTGGGCCCCAGGACAAAGAGTTGCCCAGGCATACCCCTGCGCCTCTCGTGATCAAGGGCCCTCTAATGGTATGCCCTGCTTTTCTCTAGGGCTCCCTGGTATGGGCTCTCATAACCAGGGCCATCTGAAATTATGCCCCCCTCTTTCCTAGGACCCCTAATAGCCAGAAGTCAAAGTTAGAGCAGTGCCACAATGCCTCGTCGAATTTTCATAAGGGGCCCAAAAGAATGGATAGGGGCCCCAAAGCAAAGTCAAAGTCCCTAAAAGTCAGAGGATCCTAAAATATAAAAATAAATTGGATCATAAATGTTGATAGCTATCGCAAAATGTTTTGGGTAAGGGCCCCCAGGGCCCCCTGACCTCAAGGACCTCTGGGCGCTGACCCCACTGGCCCGGTCAGTAATTCAACCATGTCTATAGACAGTACTTTCATGGCTTGGTTTGTGCTCTGACATGTACTGTAAACTAACTCCAATTAAGTTGTGGAAACAACTGAAAGATGATAAGTGGAAACAGGATGCACCTGAGCTCAATTTTAAGTGTCATGACAAAGGTTGTGAATACTTATGTGCGTTGGATTTTTTTAAATTATTTATTTCTTTTTTAATAAACTTAAAAAACCAACAAACAAACATTTGTCATATATATGATATGTATAAACCATGAGATAATGTAAAATATAACAATGAGATAAAAAGCCTGAACTCTATTCCTTTTATATTATGTCTTTATCAGTTCAGACACAGAGTGAAGTTTGAGGGGATGGAGTCTCCACCTTCCAGGTCTTCCCAGTGCTCCCAGTTTTCCAGCTTGTCTGTGGCCAACAGTCCCATCAGTTCCAGCATTCCCAGCAGTCCAGCAGGGCCACGACTGCTCTCCTCTGCTTCCTCTCTGGCCTCTGAATGCTCCACCCTCTCTGACAGCCCTGACATCCAGCAGTACCTTGACCGCCTACTGCCCTCTGTGGACAGCCTCCTCGCTGGCTTTGATCGTGTCAACCAGCTGACCGATGATGTCCTGGACATTGAGCTGCAGCTTCAAGAGGCCCGTAGCAGAATGGCAGAGAAAAGAAAAACGTGTGGGGGTCCTCATCCACAGCCACGCACGTCTCAAAACCTCCCTGGAGGGTCTCAACATGTAGAATCGAAACCTCCCTTATCTTCTCAGCAGGGAAAACCTCAAACCCTCCCTCGTCGCCGTGGTACCCACTCAGAGTCTTCTATTATGGGGTCCATCACTCATCTCAGTGCTCATTCTGGAAAGCAGGCCTGGCAGCAGGCTCAGACTGGACTTGAGCTGGACGTTAAGAACTTCCCCAGACGCAGAGCCTGGAACTCAGGATCCTGTCATTCTGCAGATGCTGTCCAGAGGTCCCCCAAATGTCAGAACCCTGCAGCTATTCCAGTAAGACCTCGCAGTGAGGAGGGCGATAGGAGTGAGGTGAGTGAAGGCATGCCAGTGAAGAGAAGAGCCTGGCACCTGGAAGACTCTCAAATGGAGTAGGATTAAGACTGTATGATAGTCCCCAACAGGATTAGAGACAAAGAATCTATGTGTATATATATATATATATATATATATATATATATATATATATATATATATATATATATATATATATATATATATATATATATATATATACATCATTTCAACACGCCAAAAGTCATTTACATTGGGTGAAAATTTCATGATAAATGGACCAATAGAAGTGCTTTAAAATAGCTTGGACAAGATTCTGATTCCATTGACTTACATTGAAAATAAAAAAAGACCTCTCCTGTAAAGTTGCAATACTTGTTTTTCATTGGACATATATATTATATTCATTTAATTCACAAACAATATTGTCCATTTCACAATTAATATGAGTGTATCAGATGATTTTTAAAGAATAAAAATGTTTGTATTAAAGTCTATTTTTGTATAGAGGCTTATTTTACATATAGTTCTATTATCAGCAATTCTCAGTCCTCTGTCTAAATCTCCTGGTACGACCGCCAATCCAAGTTAAGGATGTTATTGGGCTAATTGGTTGTTAGGACACTCTTGCTCAATTGTGATGCACAGCTGAAAAACATTTTACTAAAAGTGAGTATAAAAGGGAACAACATTCTAGGTTAGTTTAGTATCTGAAGATCAGCAGTTGATGGCTTGACTTACAATGACCAGAAAGAAACAACTTTCTTTAGAGACCCGTCAGTCCATTGTTGTGTTAAGGAAGAAGATACTCCATTAAAACAAGAACATTTCACTGTGATCCCAAACTTTTGAGTGGTAGTATATATATATATATATATATATATATATATATATATATATATATATATATATATATATATATATATTTGTTTTAGTAGAAAACCTGTCCCTAAAATTGCTTAGAAATATAGCTTGTAAAATTTTTAATTTTCACATTTTTAATTTTATAATCCCAAATTTGATGTCTGCAATGCATTTGAACAGTTGTGACAGGTGAAGAAGTTAAAAAGCCAGTGTCTTTAATTAAGCGGGTTGGGGTGGGGATTGGAGAGAGTTGGGGTATTAGTGTAAATAGCATGGCTGACTTGTACATGTTTTTTCTTTTACACTGCATTCCAAGTGAATAACAGCCTGACTGAGATGCTCGCACATATTGTTACTGGTTTTGTTTGTTATTGTTAATTCCGATGCTGAGGAGATTATACGCCACAATGGCAAACCATATTCTGCATGTGTTACAACATTGTGGCTTCACAGTGAGTGTTCAGATGCTAGACTGGCCTGCAGTCCAGAACCCGGTTCCCAGTGAAATCATCTATAATCATCATGAATTATAAAGTGCAGTAATAACAATGGATATTCCGGACTGTTGAGCAGCTGAAGTGTTATAACAAGCAGGAATAAGAAAAAATCCTTTTTCACAACTACAGCAACCGTATTACAATTAGTGCTGAATGTTGTTAAAGGAAAGATAATGAAACACAGTCAAGGACGGATTAAGGATAGTCTGGGCCCCTGGGCAACTCTTTGCCCCCCCCCAACCTGCGCCCCTTGTGATCAAGGGCCCTCTAATGGTATGCCCTACTCTTCTCTAGGGCCCCCTGGTAAGGGCTCTCATAACCAGGGCCCACTAAAATTATGCCCCCCTCTTTCCTAGGACCCCTAATAGCCAGAAGTCCAAGTCAGAGCAGTGCCACAACGCCTCGCCCATTTTCATAAGGGGCCCAAAACCATGGCCAGGGCCCCCAAAAGCATGGCTAGGGCCCCCAAAAGCTAGACCGTAGGGGCCCTGGGGCCCTGGGGTCAAAGTCTCTAAAAGTCAGAGGATCCTTAAAATGGAGGGCCCTCAGAAATAAAAATATATTGTATTATAAATGTTGATAGGCATTGCAAAATGTTTTGGGCCAGGGCCCCCCCGGGGCCACCTGACCTCAAGGGCCCCTGGGTGCTGGCCCCACTGGCCCGGTCAGTAATCCAGCCATGAACACAGTGAAAAAAACACAAACCTTTCCCAAATAATTGGTACATGTTGCAGGCACACAGATTTCATAGGCATAAAGCCTTACCTATCTTATTTAGGTACTGTTTTTAATTTAATGTAGGTCAAAGGGACTTCAGTGCTTTTTGTTTTATTTGTTAGTTTTTTTTCTACTGTCCTAACATTTTTGAGACTGGGTTTATTCTTTCCATCTCTAAAGTTAATCTCTTTTTGATTCATTCTTGGTCTGAAATGGAATTGAGACAAGTCACGAAACAGTACAGCCGCTGTAAAACATAAGCAGAATTAGTGGAATTATTTTTTATTCGTGGAATTATTTATTTATTTATGTATTTTCTCTCGATGTAAAGCATCCTTGGGTATGAGAAAGGCACTATATAAATTGAACTTAACACAGAAGGAAATCATAGAAATCATAGAACATAGAACCCCCCCGGTGAGCAAGCCATAGGCGACAGCGGCGAGAACAACTCCCTCAGAGCTGGAGGAAGAAACCTTGGGAGAAACCAAGAATCACAAGGAGGGGGACCATCCTCCTCTGATCAAACTACTCAAACAGTACTGATATACAGACTGTACCACCTTCTACTTCTGTTCAGCTGCTCAGGTGTGTTTATATAATCACAGTATGATATCACTAAGATTAATTATAGTACAGATGAAGAACAGTCAGAGTGATGATGACGGTTAATGAAGGTAGAAGGTTGGTGGAAACTAGTTAGAGTCCATGTTCATTTAAATTAAGTGTGTAGTGAAGAGATATAATATTTTTGAACATAATTATTAGCATTTTAAATTACTCAGAGGTCAAACATAAACAAATATGAGGACTATACCAGTCACCACTGCTCAAGTGCAGCTGATGCATTCTAGGGTTCCCACAAACTCAAAAACGAAGACATTTAGCAGACGCCTTTATCCAAAGCAGCTCACAAAATGTGCAAATGTAGATATTACAAGATTTCTAATCTACAAATAAATATCTCTAGAATTAGTGATTTATGATTTATTAACTATGTACTATTACCCCCTTATTACTGATCTGTAAAGTGCTACCAAAGTTTAACATTCACCCAAAGACGCACTCAGAATAAATTAGTAAGATGTAAAAACTGCATTTCTTCTTTAATGATTCCTATTATTGAAGACATGTTCCCTCACTGGCTGTTCCAGCAAAATTAAATTATTAAAATTATTACAAATACTTATACATACACAAGCTGCCTCCTACAAAAAAAAGAAAATCACGCCCATGAAAATAAAAAGGACCCAGGTTAGCAAAAGCTGATCCACACCAAATAAATAAATAGATAAATATAGAAAAACAAGAGTCTCTGTAAATCTCTGGAGCTGGCTGTGTGTACGCTTATGCATTTAATGTTCACTCATTCTTAGATCTATGTGTTACTGGTGCTCCTATGACTACTTGGAATGTATTAATTTATCATTTTCTAAATAACATGACTGTCTTATAGTCACGTTTATGTAATTCATACTGAGAGAGTTTAATAAGTCCATCCATCCATGACCTCTTTACCAACTGTGCACTCAGCACTAATTCATTGAGGCTGATAAGCCTAAGAAATGTAAACATCAAACAATGAGCAGGAGATATTTAAGAACACTCTGGCAGCAGTACAGGTACTACTTTTTTATTTCAGACTCACAAATCTGCTTACAAATGCAATTCCCAAACAGTCTTGTGACCAGTACTTGAAGGAAAACAGTAGAAAGGTCTTTAATGACACGTATCTCAGAAACTTTATTGTTTTAATGAGCTGCAACAGGACGATTGTCGAATGTTCCACGAAAATTGGACATAAAAGGAGAATCCAGGGAAGCAAAAGGGTTGAGGTTAGGGTCATCTTAAAAATATCTCTGCAAGGAATTTAAGGACACTTTGCATTTTAAACTACACAGTGTATAACATTATCAAAAAATTAGGGAATTCCAGGAAAGGAAAAGGCCCAAAACCAAAAATGAGTGCCTGTGACTTCAGCTCCTCTGACAGCACTTCATTAAAAATGGTCTGCTGTTGTGTGATGGACTCTGCATGGGCTGAGAAGTACCAGTATCAATGAACAAAAAAGCAAACGAAACACATGACACATCTAGGAGCATCACACACTGCCTCCTGGATGCTGTCTTTTTCAAGAACGTCCATGCTTACTTTAGCATGACAACACCAAGCCACGTTCCACATGTTACAAAAGCATGGCTGTGTAATCCATGACCATGAGAGTGCAGGTCCATGACCAGCCTGTCCACAGTCTAGACCTGACTCCCACTAAAAACCTGACACACATTACAAAACACAATATATTACAAGACTTGAGCAGGTCAACACATCACTGCTGTTTGTGTTTATTTACATTTTCCTACTTTCCCAACATTTCTTGGATTAAGGTGGTACCATAAGTATTAAAAATAACGTTAGCTACTTAAAAACATGGGAAAAGTCTATACATATTAGTACTGAACATTTTTAAACAGTACAAAACTTACAAATAAATAAAAAATATGCAAAAATAAAGCAAGTATACTTTTTACAATTGGCTGTGTAAATGCTTTAGAAATTTATATCCACCTGTTATTGAATCTATGTTCTGTGACCACTTGGACTGTACTCATTCATCATTCTCAAAAATAACATGGTCATCCCACAATCACTCATTATATACAGTTATATACAGACAACATTAAAAAAATTGCTTCTTTATACCGAGAGAGTGGAATAAATTCACCCATCCATGACCTCCTAATGAACAGTGCACTCAGCACTAATTCAGTGTGGTTAAGAACACTTCAGAAACTTAATCAAACAACGGGCAGGAGATAGCACTGATAACACTGGCAGCAGTACAAGATCTGTGGAACTTAATTTCAGAAACAAAAATCTGTAAATTCTAAAACAGTAATTTTACCAGTATGAGCAAAAATAATCGACTATTTCTGATGTTTTAAACTTGGCAGCTGCCCTTTATATCCTGTGAATGTTGCATAATGAATAGGCCAGTAGAAGTGCTCCAAAATCACATAGAACATAATTTCTCTACAATGGCTTACATTAAAAGTAAAGAATGTTTCTGGCCTCTTCTGTGAAGTAACTATTTTGGAGATATGTCTATTCTGAAATGAATGCCTGCAATACATTCCAAAATGCTGGGACAATTTAGGGAACAATGTAAATGTTGAAAAAACATCTTAAATAGGTAAAATAACAGTGCTTCAGCAAAAACACAACACTTTAAAAAGGATATGGATATTTGCATAACATCATTAAAATAATTTTTTTAAATAATAAAAAAATACTAATATGTGACCTATAACGACTTATACAGTATTGCATTAACAACCAGATAGATAGATAGATAGATAGATAGATAGATAGATAGATAGATAGATAGATAGATAGATAGATAGATAGATACTTTATTGATCCCGAAGGAAATTTAGCAGCCAGCAGCAGTTACAAACACAGTACCAAAAAAAAAAAACAATAAGGTATATAAAAATTAAATATTAAATAGTGGTTAAATAGTGTCCAGTAGTGCAAATGTACAGGATGTACAGCAAAGTGTTAAATAGTGTTCAGGAGTGCAAATGTACAGGATGTACAGCAAAGTGTTAAATAGTGTTCAGGAGTGCAAATGTACAGGATGTACAGCAAAGTGTTAAATAGTGTTCAGGAGTGCAAATGTACAGGATGTCTGGCAAGGTGTCAATAGTGTCTATTAGTGCTGACATAAGATGTCCAGTAAAGTGTCAATAGTGTCCGAGGAGTGCAGATGTACAGTAATGTGATTACAGTACAAATAAAAATAAACTGTAATGTGAATTAAGGGACTTGTTCCTCATCTGTCCTCCTTCCTCTTCCAGCTCCACTGGGAGGAGTTGAAGAGTCTGCCAGCTTCTGTGATGGATATCACCTTATGGGCTCAAGAACACTTCCAAAAAACATGACTGAACTCTGTTTGAACTCTTCTAGAACTCTGCCTGTAACTGCATCTATAAATACAAGTTAAAAATAGATTTTGAACACAAGAAGTCGAAAAATGCCGCCAGCTTCTTAGGACTCGAGCTCATCAGGGCCTGTTAAAAACTTCTAAAACACTAGAATGGACAGAAGTTCTGCTTTATAGATCAGTTTGTGTCATCAGCCCCTAAATGTTTATCACATTTGCAAGAAAAAGTAAGTGAACTGTTTGGAATTACCTGCTTTTTCTCCTCTTAAATAACGGCAGCACACAAAGCCTGGCTGCTGACAAATCTGCTCTTCTCAAGAAAGATTAGTGTAAACTTGATGCCTTGTGTAAGCACTTCCTCCCAGCACCTGCAGAAGGCGCAGTCTCCAGAATACTAGGTAGCTTTGGACACACACACACACACACCCTCCTGCATGCGCTCACACAGTCAATCATCACACACACCTGTCAGTCATCACAGCTCACAGCAGTGGCTCATTAGTGCAGCCCATATAACCATCGACTGTAACATCACCTTACCTGTCCCGTGGTCTCAGGCCAGCTTCTGACGAGCTTCCCTCCACAGCGGGGTCCTGCCATTCTCCCTGGGGACCTCCAGGCCTGTGGACTGGCCGACCTGCCTGAGCACTCACCCCCGGTCATCTGAACTCACCCCTGGAGTCTCTACCCCACGGGTCTCCATGCTGTGAGGTTGGTGTGGCCATCATACACTGTGTTTTGGGCTCGCTCCCTGAGGCGAGCTTTCTCCCCGGCCCCCGCCGGTCCTCAAGTGACTTTTGAAGTTAGCGAATATAAACTGTGTTCTTGCATTCTCTCTGGGAACAGAGGGAGTGGAGTAAACCCCCACAGGGATCCTCTCCTGGCGAGGTCTGGAACGATGCAAGGGCTAACCTCTGTTTGTTGGAACTGTTCAGACAGGGCCTAGTTCCTGTTTCTCTCTCCAGCACTCAGGGAGCTAACCCTGTCTTCCACTGCTCAGACGGGAGAACCACTCCTGGGGTCTTCGAGGCTCTGTGGCTACCAACAGCGGCTACTCCGACATCTACCAGCTCACCTGCTCCAGTAGCCGCTTCCCTAGGCCTCTGGGACTCTCCTCTGCGTGGGCCCAGCTCTGCACTTTGTGTTCATATTTCATATCCTCGTTTAAGTTCATAAAGCCTTGCATATGGATCGTAACGTCATGTCCGAGTCTGATTCGTTACACCTTGATGCAAATGACTTTCTGAAGATCTCTGTAGATGAGTTACAGAGATGCATGAAGCTGGAAAACCTTTGTATGAGATGTATGAGGGAAAGCCTCCTCTTCTTTAGCCCATCTGTTATGTTCCAACAGCCAAACGGAGAATATGCATGAATCACAACAATGAGAAGCTCTGCCAGCGTTACTATACACCTGACAACGATGCAAGACTTTAACATATGGCAACTTCTGAGCATAGACCACCGGCACAGAAGAACAGACTGGAAAAATACAGAAAAAAGACAGGAAAATGACCACCAACGGCTGGAATGTGTGAGAAAGAACATACTGCCAGCCACCGTGTTTCTTTATTAGGCAAGTCAGTCTCTGTGGCATCAAACAGCATGCCTGTCTTTAATTCCACCTCTGGGAGTTAACAGCCCCAGCTAACTGTGAAACATGCTAGAGGGAGCATCTTGGTTTGGGGCTGCTTTGCTTGGAGGTGAGGAGCTGAGGAGACGTTGGGTAAACAGGCAAACAACAAGCAAATAAACTAAAGAATAGTTGAAGAAGTTGTGTTTTGGGGTCACAACCCTGATATTAACCCCTCTCGAGATGCTGAGGTGTGACCTAAAGAGGCCTGCGTAAGCAAAGCATCACAGAAACACTGATAAGCTGAAACACATGAGCAGAGAGGAATTATCCAATAATATTCAGTGTAGTGAAAATCTTATTTGTAGCTACAGGAATCGTTTGTGGGCTACTAAGATTATTAAACTGAACTCAGGGTTCACTTACTCTGGATGTTTACTCAATGTGCTCAATATTAGACATGAAATGTACAGCTGTTTATGTGTAAATCAGTTTAGTTAGATGAGATTTATTAGTAATAAATGCAAAAATCCAAATAATTCTAAACAAATCACTTTTTCAAGATTCAAGATTCAAGATTCAAGATTCAAGAGTTTTATTGTCATGTGTACAGCAGAACAGACAGTTACACTGTACAATGAAATTCTTACTTTGCTGCTCCTCCATTCACCAATAGATAAGATAACAAATAAAAGAAATAAAAAATATATATACAAAATATACAAAGTATAACAATATAAGTTGAAGTAGATAAAAATATTTTTATAGTTAAAGAATAAAAAATAAAAGTTATGTGTGCTTTTATGTGCAAGTATGAAGAGCAGCAGCCATAAAGTGCAAGTTGCAAGTAACGAATGTAAACAATAATGTTTGTGTGAGTAGTGAATGTAAACAGTATTCTGACAGTACAGTGAGTGTAAGGTGCAGTTTAAATCAGACCAGTTAAAACCAGTTCAGAAAGGAGAGGTTGGAGAGGTAGTGCGTGAGGTGTTCACAAGCCTGATGGCCTGTGAGTAGAAACTGTTTGTCAGTCTGGACTTCACACTCCTGTAACGTCTGCCTGAAGGTAAACGTGTGAAGAGTGTGTGCTGGGGGTGTGTACTGTCCCTGATTATGTTGTGGGCCCTCCTGGTGACCCTGGTGTGGTAGATGTTCTGTAGTGAGGGGAAGGCTGCTCCTGAGATGGACTGTGCAGTTTTGATCACACGCTGGAGAGCCTTTCTGTCCTGAGCAGTAGAGTTTCCATACCAGACGATGATGGAGCTGGTAAGAACACTCTCAATCATACTCCTGTAGAAGGTGCTGAGAATTTTGGTTGGCATACCAAATTTTCTCAGCCTTCTCAGAAAGTACAGTCGCTGCTGGGACTTCCTGATGATGATCTGAGTGTTGTGGGACCAGCTGAGATCCTCACTGATGTGAATGCCAAGAAACTTAAAGGTTTTCACCCTCTCTACCTCAGTCTCCCCTATGTACAGGGGTGTGTGTAGCTCTCGCTTCCTCCTTGGATCAACAATCATTTCCTTGGTCTTGTCTGCATTCAAGGAAAGATTGTTGTCATGACACCAGGCCACCAGCTCAGCCACCTCCTTCCTGTACGCTGTCTCTTCCCCACCAGTGATCAGTCCAATGACTGTAGTATCATCAGCAAATTTGATGATGCTGGTGTTGTTCTGGGAGGCCACGCAGTCGTATGTGAAGAGCGTGTACAGAAGGGGGCTCAGCACACAGCCTTGAGGGACCCCTGTGCTCACTGTTCTTGTGCTGGATGTGCAGCTGCCGACTCTGACTGACTGGGGTCTGTCTGTTAGAAAGTTCAGCACCCAGTTGCAGAGGGCTGGTGTCAGTCCGAGGGTGAGGAGCTTTTCTGAGAGTCTGTGTGGGATGACCGTGTTGAATGCTGAACTGTAGTCAATAAAGAGCATTCTGACATATGTGTCCATATGTGTCCACATTTTTCTTGTAACTATAGCAGCTGTTGTGTACCACAGGTACTGCAGGTAATGAGTGACACTTGCAACAAAAGCAAAGTGAGTTTTGAACTTTTTTTAAAATTGAGACAGAGGCATGTTTTTTTTAATACATTAAAGTTGTTATGAAGCAAGTGCTCGTTGTATAGCATAAGAGTAAAATACTCTTACAGTCATCAGGTGACACACCAGGGAACCTGAGTGCCTGAAAACACTGCGTCATTCACACAGTAGTGTTAACCGTTGCCCCTTCAACAGTACAAAAATAATTAAAATTATATACAAAATATGAGAATTCTTATGCTAGCTCAATTTCCTTTGTAACTACATGTAATAAATACCAATCAATTAAATCACAATCAATTACTGACTACTAGGTGCATTACTTTCACACTGATTTACTCTACCATATGCACAGTACATAACAGAAACACAGAAAGAGTATACTGTGACTGTGACTCCACACAAGAGCACAAGATTACTGTAATATTACCGTATTCTTCTGTACACGTACAGTGTTAAACCGTAAAAGGAAATCTCCTGTATTTGCACATAGCAACTCTAAAAGTGATGCAACTTGTGTGCACATTTAGAAAAGAAAACAGGGACTTTTTACTGTTAAAATGTATAAATTACATGACTTTTAAAATGTTTACACATTTTTAACCTTGTCTTATCCTACTGTGGTATTGTCTTCATCACAGTAGTTAACCATAATAGTTACAGTAGCCTCGCAGAAAAAGATGAGATGGTTTTACTCTTAAAAAAATATATATATTGTGAAATCCTGGCAATATAGCTAATACCAAAAAGAATTCCTACATACAGAACCTCCAACTTACATACAGAACTTCTAATGCTGAGTATGGATGAGATGCAAGTCCAATTTCTCATTCCTTGCCAGACTGTACTCTGTGTTCCAGCTAGCCTGTTGACACTGTCTAGAGGACATCAGTGTTTGTTAGTTTTTAGTAGCCCTTATCACTTATCACGTTTAGACCTGACTTCAGTAGTTTCTTATCAGAGTGATACGATAAAGTTAGATGCTCAGGTGTATAAAAGGAAATAAACCTGCAGCAGATCTCTCAGCCCTCAGGTTCTGTCCATAGATCCGAGAGTAGCCATGATGAAGTGGACCGTGCTCTTGTGTGCCGTGCTGGCGCTCTCCGAGTGCAACATCAGGTAAGAGAGGTTCTTCTGAAGCGGTTAACTTCAAAGCAGACAACAAACAATGCATGGGAGAAGCTTTTTAACAGGCTTCATCTAACATTATGAAGAGAAATAAATTATACAGAACAGTAAATGTAAAAATATTTTTTTAAATCTTTTTTTAAAATTTTAATGCATTATTGTTATTAAAAGCTATACAGTTTTCTCCAAGCCACTAGGCAAGACTGTTATGAAGGATCTGCTCTTTCTCTGTGGCAGGATTCCTCTGATCAAGGGCAAGAGTGCCCGCGAGTCACTGGAGGAGAAGGGTCTGTGGGACCAGTACAGGATTAAGTACCCTTACAACCCATTCGCCAAGTTCACCCAGAGCTTTGCTGTGGGCTATGAATCCATGACCAATGATGCTGATGTAAGTCACTGTTTCTGGATGTGTTTAAATGTTTTAAATTAAATATTTTTGATGGACAGTATCAAATCTAAACCCCTACCTTCCAGATTTTTATCAATGTTCTCACTTCATTATCGAGCAAGTACATCTTTCAACCACTGAGAATCCTCTCCAGTAGTGATAGAGACATTGATAGAAAGGCCAATCACTACACACATGATACTGGGCCTCCTATTAGTGACTTTAGCTGGCTGGCTTTCTCCTGCATCAGCCACCCACTGGGGCAAAATCAGGCGTCTGCCCCAAAGAGTTTGGAGTTTGGAGATCTGTAAACTCGAATGTTCTTGCTCTAGAGACTGTTCTGGCACTGCAGCATGTGAGTTAGGATGCCTAAAAGAGATGTAAAGATGGTTAGATTAATTATTACAGTGTATACTCTTTCTATTTAGATTGCACTGCCTTGAACAGTTTATTACTGATGTCTCGTTACATTTATTACAGTGGAAATGCAAATTGTATAATCTGGGCAAGTCTTGAAGAATTATTTGTCTGAACGTTTCTAACTTTGGTGTTAACTTTGGCTGTAACGATAACTTCAGCACATCTTGCATGCAGAAAGACAACAAAACCAGCTTTAATGACTTTTCTCTTTTCCTTCTCTCGGCAGATGTCCTACTATGGTGTGATCTCCATTGGTACACCTCCTCAGTCCTTCCTGGTCATCTTTGACACCGGCTCTTCCAACCTCTGGGTTCCCTCTGTGTACTGTAGCAGTACTGCTTGCAGTGCGTACCACCCATCATGCATCTAGCTGTGCTGTTCCTAAATCAAGTAGAAACTAGATGAAGACATCTCCCATGGTTTATGAAGGAAGAATTAGAGGAATGATTGTAGATCAATGGTCTAACTTTGGTAACAACTTTTCGTTCATGATGAAAATGCTTTTCTCCATGTACCTTACAGATGGCCATCACAGGTTCAACCCTTCACAGTCCACCACCTTCAGAGCCAACAACCAGCCTCTTTCAATCTCATATGGTACCGGTAGCATGACTGGCTTCCTGGGATATGATACCGTTACGGTAAGAGCCTCCAAAAGCTGCCTTTATGTATGTATAGCTGAATATTATATGTGAGGACAGCTAAGGATAAGATAAGATAATTATTTATTAGTCCTACAAAGGGTGAAATTCACCATGTTACAGCAGCAAAGTGATAGCAAGGCACTCAGTACAAACAATAGATAAATAAACTGAACAGTATATACAATATAAATAATAAAAAGTCTAAAAAAACACTAAACAACATATATTTTCTGTAAGTGTGTAGAGTTTAAGTGTGTGTGTATATGTAATCCACTGTGTGTGTGTGTGGTCTGCTTGGAGCAGTGTGTGTGTGTGTGTGTGTGTGTGTGTGTGTGTGTGTGTGTGTGTGTGTGTGTGTGTGTAGTTTGCTGGGAGCAGTGTGTAGAGTTTAAGTGTATGCGTATGTAGTTTGCTGGGAGCAGTGTGTAGAGTTTAAATGTGTGTGTATGTAGCCCGCTGTGTGTGTGTGTGTGTGTGTGGTCTGCTGGAAGCAGTGCTGGTTGTAGAGTCTAACAGCAGCAGGAAGGAAGGACCTGCGATACCACTCCTTCACACACTTGGGGTGAAGCAGCCTTAAGGAGCTGCCCAGTGCTGCTAGAGTCTTTTGCATGGGGTGGGAGTCATTCTCCAGCATGGATGCCAGCTTGGCTAACATCCTCCTGTCTCCTACCACCTGCACTGGGTCTAGGGGGCTTCCCAGGACAGAGCTGGTCCTCTTTATGAGGTTGTCCAGTCTCTTCTTGTCTGCTGGCGAGATGCAGACCCCAACAGACCTCCCCGTAAAAGATGGTAGATGCCACCACTGTGTCAAAGACTAAATCATAAAGAAGTCCTCCGGCCAAAACTCATGACTTCAGTCTAGGTTTCATTATAAAAAGGGTCTGTTGTCTTTCTTTCCAGGTGGGAGGTGTCCAAGTCCCTAATCAGATTTTTGGACTGAGTCAAACTGAGGCTCCCTTCATGGCCCACATGAAGGCTGATGGAATCCTGGGCCTGGCCTACCCCAGCTTGGCTGCCTCCAATGCACAGCCCGTCTTTGACAACATGGTCCAGCAGGGTCTGGTGCAGGACTACTTCTCTGTCTACCTGAGCAGGTAGGACAGTTTAGATATGTATACATCGAGGAGAACATTTTTATCTTTATATTCTTGCCCTGTTTTAGAAATCATCTGCTCAGGTTTCATAACACATCTGCCGTTAATGTCAGCATATGCTCCCTTGTAAGTTAAATCCTTTATGAGATTATTAAATCACATTAAACCACCGTCCTACTCCACGCACAAGCTGGAGCTTAATCTCAAAGCACCAAATAATAGTTTACAATGAGGATATTTCAAACTTTTACCAGCTGGCATCCAAAACAATAGCCGAGGCTTAAAAATCCGCTAGCATAAATGTTAATGTCTGGAGTATAAAGTGTAAATGGTGAAGGACTCGTTACAGAGTTGATAATAAAATACTGTTCTGTGTGATTATATGACCAGAAACACATTAAAACTCCAGAGAGAATCAAAATAACTGAGGAAGCTGAGGAAGCGTTCGATGCTTCCTTAAAATCAGGTCTAAATAAGGTTCCTCAGTAGACAGCATGTTTAAGGTATGTAAGAATTGGGACAGTCTACATGTCGGGAGCGCATACTATGATGTAAAATGCTGCCTATGTAGGAGCTCAGTAGGATTTGAGACACTCCCTATATTTCCTGTTACTTTAAGCCTCGTCTTGGTTGTGGCTTGGGTTTTGCAGCTAGTCTTGATCAATTAAATTACAACTTATTCAGCAATGCCATGTTCTCTGTTCCCAGTAACTCTCAAACTGGCAGCGAGGTGATTTTTGGTGGCTACAACACCAATCACTACACCGGCTCTCTGGTCTGGATCCCTCTGTCATCTGAGACATACTGGCAGATCACTGTGGAGAGGTAATTGAACTAATTAGCATGTAACACACCTTTCTCCTGTACACATGAGGAGTATTTACCCCAAACCCATATTAAATTATCCCTACAGCATCAACCTGACATGCTGTTTTCAGCTTATGTGTTGAACTGAACACTCATGGTTTGCCTGTTTGCTGGTTCTTTGCATAAACACGATCTTCCCTTGCAGTATCACTATCAATGGACAAGTTGTCGCTTGCAACGGTGGATGCCAGGCTATTGTGGACACTGGTACCTCCATGATTGTTGGTCCCAACAGTGACATTGCCAGCCTCAACAGCTGGGTAGGAGCAACAACTAGCAATGGAGAGGTAAGCAAAATCCCAATAACCACTCCTCAATATTAACAGAGGTGTCCAGTAACAAAGTACAAATATTTCATTACCTTACTTAAGTAGAAATGGTTATTTATACTTTACTGGAGTAATTATTTTTCACTTTCTACTCCTTACATTTACACTCCATTATCAGTACTTTCTACTCCTTACATTGACTCTCCATTATCAGTACTTTCTACTCCTTACATTTACACTCCATTATCAGTACTTTCTACTCCTTACATTGACTCTCCATTATCAGTACTTTCTACTCCTTACATTTACACTCCATTATCAGTACTTTCTACTCCTTACATTTACACTCCATTATTAGTACTTTCAACTACTTACATTTTAAACATAGTCTCGTTACTCGTATTTCATTTCAGTTTGTTTTCATTCATGTACATTTACATTCCAGTAAAGATTATTGATAACATGTCTTTGAAGTTTGACTTCATTACAATACTTATAGACAACTAGTCATCATATCTTCTGCTCCATGAAACACATGTTAATGTTCAGTAGTAACAGATATGCTTCTTTAATATATTTACATTGTACTAAACTACATTCATGTTCAATGGGTGTATATGAGCTGAAACAGGAAGCCTAGCGCATCCCAAATTTATCAACATTAACATTTTAATTTAACTATAGTCATTATGGCTTTTAGAAGAATGGGGTTTTTGGGGAGGTGGGCTAGTGCACTATAGACCCCTGTGGTGCAGCCTAAGCTTTTGTCCGTAATGATGTTTTTTTCCTTACATTACTTTTACTTTTATACTTTAAGTAGTTCTGAAAGCAGTACTTTTACACTTTTACTGGAGTAAAGAGCTTGAGTTGATACTTCAATTTCTACAGAAGTATGTTTAAACCCTAGTATCTATACTTCTACCTGAGTAATGAATGTGAATACTTTTAACACCTTTGAATATTAAGTGCTTAAATACTATGAACCTAATTGCATAAACTATTTGGCATGAAGGGCATGATCCCAGTGCATAAACAAAGTATATCACTGCTGAACAATACCTTAAACAATACACAGTTTTAAAATGTGTTACCTTTAACATTTTGCTTAAATGGGCTGTTAGAAAAAAAACTTAAAACAAAAAGTTATATAGACTGTTTTTTTTGTTTTGTAGTGCTAAAAAGTTTGTAATCACTTCTAAAATTAGGAATCAACATAAAACCGTGTAAGAAACTCCAATAAAATAATTATATTAAGAAACTACATTAACTAATAATAAGAAGAAATGTTAGATGTGTCCAGAATGATGAACAGAGCTGTAGATGCTTCCACAGTAACAGAGAAAGCTGTAAAACACAGAGAATGAAGTCATACTACAATGAACATCCAGAAAGACTCACGTTTGAAAAGTAGAGATTACATCTCAGGCTAGATAACACATCGCCACTGTCCAAAGAAAACGATATGTCTTGTAGATTTTTTGTTTCTCGTGATTTGAACACAGCAGCTGCCCTTTACATTGCGGAAATAATGTTATGATGATATGATGCTCCAAAATTGCTTGGAATAAAATCTCTTACTTTGGAGAATTTTTATTATTTATATATTTAATTGTATTTTTGGATAGCGGCAATGTCAAATAATTATATATGTTTTATATTACATTAAATAAAACACCTTGCAGTATCTATATTAGTCTCAATCCACACTAAGTGTTGGAGTCATATAGTATTTTGCATGTACACTCAATTTCATTGTGAGGCTTATTCATGACTTTTGTTGTTTTTCAGGCTTATGTGAATTGCAACAGCATTGCAAGCATGCCCGTTCTGACCTTTAACATCCACGGATACTCCTTCAACCTGCCTGCCTCCGCCTACACCATTCAGGTGAGTGCAACACTTTTATCACACTAGATCAGTCATCAGCTATGTTTACTCAGCCATATGTGTAGGGTTGAATGGGTGATTATTTATATATATATTCACAAACAATACTGTCCATTTCACAATTAATGTAAGTGTTTTTAAAGAATGAAAATGTTTGTATTAAAGTCTATTTTTGTATAGAGGCTTATTTTGCATATAGTCCTATTATCAGTAATTCTCAGTCCTCTGTCTAAATCTCCTGGTACGACCACCAAGTTAAGGATGTTATTGGACTAATTGGTTGTTAGGACACTCTTGCTCAATTGTGATGCACAGCTGAAAAACATTCTACTAATAAGTGAGTATAAAAGGGAGAACAACATTCTAGGTTAGTTTAGTATCTGAAGCATCAGCAGTTGATGGTTTGCTGACCGACTCACAATGACCAGAAAGAAACAACTTTCTTTAGAGACCCGTCAGTCCATTGTTGTGTTAAGGAAGAAGATACTCCATTAAAACAAGAACATTTCACTGTGATCCCAGACTTCGGAGCAGTAGTGTGTGTGTGTATATATATATATATATATATATATATATATATATATATATATATATATATATATATATATATATATATATATATATATTGTGATTTAAACTTCTCACATTCAAAGTTTTGCATTTTATTTTAATCCAAAAGAATAAAAAAATAGACAAATAACAATATATATATATATATATATATATAGTTCCTGCGTGGATGCTGACTGTACTCAATACTTGATTTCTCCATCTTCCTTTGTTTACTACAGTATAGCTTCAGGCTCCTGCACCTCTGCTGCGTACATCCTCTTTTATTATTTATTCTATAGGCTCCATATTCATCTGTAGAAGAGTAGATGTATAAAAACAAGCAGTGTCTAATTTTTTCTCCTGTTTGTTTGTTACAGTCTACTTACTATGGCTGCCACACTGGCTTCAGTAACGGTGGCTCCAGTCTGTGGATCCTGGGTGATGTGTTCATTAGGCAATACTACACTATCTTCAACCGGGCAAACAACTCTGTGGGTCTGGCCAAGGCTGTGTAAACACACTCTGATTTAATCTCCCGATCATATCAGTAAATGCTGCAGCGCGAGCGCTGAAGAGGTTATTATTCTAGAGTCATGGTGATAAAATCATGAAATAACATAATAAAATCATTTCCTGAGTGTTTCAGGAATTGTTATTTGCATTATTGATTGTTATTTGCATTTATTTCCTGCTATCCAAGTATCATTTAAAATAATAAGCTGCATAACGCTGGAGGTTTGGAGCTGAAAATGATATGCATCAATTTTAGCTACGAAACACGAGTCATGGCCATTATTGACTGATTATTTATGGTGGCTACAAGCCCATTAAAGGTTAAGGGAAAAGATTAAAGTTAGAGCAAAAGTTAAAATTAGAGCAAAAGATAAAGAAAGAAGAAGGTATTAGTTTACTTAATTACTTATAATACAACATTTCTTTAATTTAGCATTCACAGTCGAAAGTTTCTAATCATTTTTTCAATTTAAAAGTTTTATTTTATGTAGACTCAATTACAAAAATAAGAACATTAGATGTTACACATGGTATTTTAACACAAGGACATTTTATCCAGTATCTGAAGTTTCTGGGAGCAGTATGAAGCGATTAAATGCTAAATTAAAAAAAAAGTTAGAACCTCCTACAAATGACCAGAAACTAATACAGTCATACAGCAGCAACATCACTGTCAAATGTTAATTATACTGTTAAATATACAATACAACTGTAAGTATATTATTATTAGTAATATCTTGTTATTAGGATTATATATATATATATATATATATATATATATATATATATATATATATATATATATATATATATATATATATATATATATATATATATATATATATATATCCATTTAGGAACTTTTATTTTTCAAACTGTATGGTCCCATTTCTGCTTCCATTCAACCAAGCAGTCAACACAACCACTAGATGGGGCTCTAGTTGCACAGCCCATGAGTGCGAACATAGACCTCCCATCATTCCACAGTATGACTGGGTGCAGAGAAAACACTGCTAAGTCTTTTGCAACTGAGAACGCTTTCACACATAGTATAGAAATGCCAGCATTAGAAACGCAACTGTTTACACGGCAGCTTGTCACAGTCTCCCGGGCGCCTGAGGTTTGTCTGTAATGTCCAATTGCTTCCCTTTAACAAATAGAAGTAGAACAAACTATCTGTATATACTGTATATACCCCACAGTGCTTCTAGTACTAACACACTGAGCGCTGACAGAGTTAGTGGGCGTTCTGCTTTAGCAAGCAAGGCATGCACAATGCAGGACAGTGCTCGCACGCCTGCTGTGTTGGTATGTTTCTACATAAGGCTGCGTTTTAAGCCTTGACACATCAATACCTTCCACAAAGCAATTCACAGCTGTTGTATTCTTATGAGCGTTCCGATGGCTTTGTACACGCAGGGCCTTCCTCGACCTAATGACAGGCGCAGTAAGAGGATTAGAGACTGAGCTTTAGCACTGTGGCTGCAGGGAAAGGGCTGGTCTATAGCACTCTCTCTCTCATTCCCTCAGTCTCTCTCTCTTTCCCCCAGTCTTTCTCTCTCTCTCTGCATTATGTAAGAGCACAGAGGCAGAGGAGGCAGGAATGATGTAACAGGAGCAGAGAGTATATCCTGCTCCGTCCCTGTATAACCCTCTATTCCTGCCCCAGCTCCCCCCTCACACTTCCTGCCGTCTGTCTGCCTCATATTCTCACTCCCCCCATCAGGTTGCACAGGACCCTCCGGGCCTACGCTCTTTATTTCACTGCAAATAACCACACAGCCATTTACAAACTGGGGGACCCGTCCTGTGCTGTAAAAAAAGGGGGCTGCACTGACCATATAAGATCTGAAGTATGTCAACTGAATGAAATACAGAACTATTTTATATAATTTTAATAATAATTGACAAATGTGCACTCCTTTAGAGGGGGCAATATCACTGCCAGGTAACCATGGACTGTTGAATGACTGCATATATATATATATATATATATATATATATATATATATATATATATAATCACTGCATATATGAGCTTTTTTATTTTTGATAAAATATTACTACTTCATGCAAAATCTATCCCTTTATAAGTACTATTTGTTTTATATAGCATAACCCTGTCTTGAACCACTTAAACTAATATCCATTTAGGAACCTTTATTTACTAAACTGTATTTAAAAAATCTGATAAAATACAGAAATTGATATAGTTATTAATATTAATAATAATTGACAAAGGTTGAATTGACAAACAATATCACTGCCAGGTAACCATGGACTGTTGAATGACTGCATATATACGCGCACACACACACACACACACACACACACACACACACATATATATATATATATATATATCACTGCATATATGAGCTTTTTTACTTTGGCTCATATAACACCAATGCAACGGTGCCAGTTTTCCTATGATGGGATGGAGCTTATCCTCAAATGACTTCCTGCTCCCTACATGGTGCACTACATAGAAATGTAAATACTAGTACCCAGCTGTGCCCAGTAAAGATACAAACAGTGATTTAGTATTCAGCCGCATACAAACATTTAGAAATTGGTGCTGTGTAAGGTGTGCAAGCCTATGAAGAGACATTAGAGTATTATGGTGGAGTTGCACAGTGAATCATATCGTAAGGACGGTAACTGAGGCCTATAAATTAAAGATGCAAGTTGTTCGGACTGCTTTCTATCATTAGTCTGTTAACCAGTCTACCGGCATAAATAGTTACGTAGTGACAACGTTGTGATAACGTACTGTTTTGGTGTCGATTATGTTGAAATGTAATTGTGTAATGTAAAGCTGTCAGCACGTAGTCACAACCTACTAGAATCCCTTATACGTTATAGCTTCATTATATCTTCTCCTCTATCATTATATCTTCATAGAACTCCATAGAGGTTTTCTAAGTAATCTTGTTGAGTCACCGTAAAAAACACAGCCTTTTAACAACGTTATAGCAACATTGTGGGAAGGTGGACACTGTTGTGATGTTGTTGTTTTCTTGGCTGTGGTCGAGACAAGCGGCGTGGAAGTCAATAGGTGTGTCCCAAATCTCCTACTTACCTACTACTCAGTAGTGAATCAGTAGGTAAGCGGGGCTAGTATGTCTGAATACTCAGTAGGTGAGCGTGGCTAGTATATCTGAATACTCAGTAGTAAATCAGTAGGCGAGCGTGGCTAGTATGTCTGAATACTCAGTAGTAAATCAGTAGGCGAGCGCGGCTAGTATGTCTGAATACTCAGTAGTAAATCAGTAGGCGAGCGCGGCTAGTATGTCTGAATACTCAGTAGTAAAACAGTAGGTGAGTGTAGCTAGTATGTCTGAATACTCAGTAGTAAATCAGTAAGTGAGCGTGGCTAGTACGTCTGAATACTCAGTAGTAAATCAGTAGGCGGGCGTGGCTAGTATGTCTGAATACTCAGTAGTAAATCAGTAGGTGAGTGTAGCTAGTATGTCTGAATACTCAGTAGTAAATCAGTAGGTGAGTGTAGCTAGTATGTCTGAATACTCAGTAGTAAATCAGTAGGCGAGCGCGGCTAGTATGTCTGAATACTCAGTAGTAAATCAGTAGGCGAGCGTGGCTAGTACGTCTGAATACTCAGTAGTAAATCAGTAGGCGAGCGCGGCTAGTATGTCTGAATACTCAGTAGTAAATCAGTAGGCGAGCGCGGCTAGTATGTCTGAATACTCAGTAGTAAATCAGTAGGCGAGCGTGGCTAGTATGTCTAAAAACTCAGTAGTAAATCAGTAGGTGAGTGTAGCTAGTATGTCTGAATACTCAGTAGTAAATCAGTAGGCGAGCGCGGCTAGTATGTCTGAATACTCAGTAGTAAATCAGTAGGTGAGCGTGGCTAGTATGTCTGAAAACTCAGTAGTAAATCAGTAGGTGAGTGTAGCTAGTATGTCTGAATACTCAGTAGTAAATCAGTAGGTGAGCGCGGCTAGTATGTCTGAATACTCAGTAGTAAATCAGTAGGTGAGCGCGGCTAGTATGTCTGAATACTCAGTAGTAAATCAGTAGGCGAGCATGGCTAGTATGTCTGAATACTCAGTAGTAAATCAGTAGGCGAGCGCGGCTAGTATGTCTGAATACTCAGTAGTAAATCAGTAGGTGAGCGCGGCTAGTATGTCTGAATACTCAGTAGTAAATCAGTAGGCGAGCATGGCTAGTATGTCTGAATACTCAGTAGTAAATCAGTAGGTGAGCGTGGCTAGTATGTCTGAATACTCAGTAGTAAATCAGTAGGTGAGCGTGGCTAGTATGTCTGAATACTCAGTAGTAAATCAGTAGGCGAGCGCGGCTAATATGTCTGAATACTCAGTAGGTACTGAGTAGTAGTGAACGGTACCGGATGACCTCCTGAATCAGCAGCTATTTTTATGTAGGTGAACACAGCACACTGTGTATCCCATGATTCACCTGGAGTCGTGGATGAATTCAGAGTGGAGTAAATAAACGGTGTAAAGCTGAACGTCGGCTGTGTGTACGTAGCTACTGCTAGTGAACTGCCGCTACAGAAGTTAGAGCTACTGCTGAGATAAACAATGATTACATTCCTCCTGTTTCATCTTCTCTGATCTACAGCTCCACACCGTCTGATACATAATCAGATAAAAACTCAGATCAGAGTCACTAAAAGTCTAAATCTGTCAGTAAACGAGCTTTTAATGAATAGCAGGACTTTTACGGTGGTGGTCTGACGTCTTGCGTCAGAGAACGCTGGTAATATGGTGGACGTAGTACGTCTGAGATTGTGTAGCTACTAAAACTCTCCTACTGAACCTACCTACTAGTCTGACGCTCCAGCAGCACGTACTGACTCTAATCTAGTATCTACTGACTCTAATCTAGTACCTACTGACTAGTAGACGATAGGACTACGTGGCGCAGTAATACACAGTTCATTTGCTGTGATGCGGCCTTGGGTTGGCGTGTATAGTGTATTTCCCAAAGGGCTTCTAACGAGTCTCAGCCAAACAGATTTAGTTCATGATATCCATCAGCAGAGGGCAACAGTCAGTTGGAATGTGACCAGTATTACCAAACCCTGGGCCTCCTCTGCGGTCAGCGCTCCTCACAGCTGCAGAGACGTCAGAGCCAAGGCCGGGGCACTTTTTACACAGCGTCCAAGCATTAGTGTCCTCTTTATTTTAGTGATGTCTAAACCATAATTCATCACTCACTGACTCACTCACTCTCTCACTAGATGACCTGGTTGAAAACTCCCCCGGTCCCCCCACAGTGGGCCCTCATGCTCTCCTGTTTGCTCCTTCACATGGCTAAAGTTCTGAGCGCTCTAAAGCCTCTGATCCTCTGTGGCCTCCAGCCTTGCCCCTGTATCTATCCATGTTCCAGCGCTGGTTCTCTCCGTTCCTGCACTTCTCTGCCTGCATGTCCTCACCTGACCCTCGCGAGTGGAGCCAAGGACTCGCGGGTTGGAGGGGGAGGCTCTTACGTAAGGGGCTTTTCATGTGCACAGTTCTAAATGAGCGAGTGAGAGCGTGTGTGTGCGCATGAGTGAAAGAGAAAGAGAGAAAGAGAGAGAGAGAGAGAGAGAGAGAGAAAGAGAAAGAGAGAGAGAGAGAGAGAGAGAGAGAGAGAGAGGACTACTGTCAGAATCAATTCATTTCTGATAGTTTGCAAGCAAGGAAAGGGAGGAGGAGGGGCTGCACCCAAAAGCTTCTACTCTCCTCTTTCACTCACACAGAGGAGTAGCGTACATGTGCCGGTTGTATAGGAGGCTAATTATTTTTAAAAAATGGGTTAATTACCAGAATTCATAAGCGTCATCTCTACATTCCTGCTCTGCAGTGACTACACTGTGTAGCTATTTCTTTCATTCGTTGTTAAAGGGAACCCCGGCTGGTAACACATGTGAGCTTTAATATGGTGTAATGACTCTAAACTATTAAGAAACGTTGTTAAAAATCACTAAAAGTATCAGATTTATTAGATTTTCTGTAAAATCCGCTGCACGTTGGTCTCCATTGTTGTATCTACTGACGTGATCAGCGGGTAGTGACGTCAAATGGTTGCAGTAACCGGCCGTCACGCTTGAGCACAGCTAGCTACTAAACATGCTACTGTTCAGTCTTTACAGTTTGAGCTAGAACTCAACATTTCTGACATCAGCGGTGACATCACACACCACGTTAGTGTAAATGGTGAACAGAGAGGGTGGAGGAGAGAGTGGACACAGTGCTGGAGTTGTTGTGAAGCTGTGTGTTGGTGTTGACGGAGAAGGAGAGTGTCTGTTAAAGGAGCTCCGCTTTCTAGCAGGAAACATTCACGCTCAGTAAACAGCTAGATACACTGAACGGGAGTGTCTCTGAGCTTCACACTCCTTTATTAGTGAAGTAGTATGTTCACTACTAAGACTCTACTTTCACCTTCAGGATCCACAAACGAGGAGAAGCAGCTGACGCTAACGCTAATCGTTCTCAGGAGAGAGTCCAGCGCATGTTCACGTTCACGATTCTTCTCGTGGTTCTCCATAATCTGGAGCTTCTGGACTTCCTGTGTGGGGAAACTGTGGCACTGCATTGTGTTTTAGTCTACGCTTAAAACCAACAGCCTCCGTCAAGTCTCTCACCAGTGGTGGTCTACTGAACCACTCCAACTCATCCAGACTGAAGTGAGGAGAGCAGAGCGGGAGTCTTTGGGTAGCTGTGTTGGTCCACACGCTGCTTCACTAACTATTCTCCTTGTTTATGTTTGTGAAGCTGTTTAGACTAATATCAGTCTTCACACTGCCTTTCACTGAAACAACATCAACAACACAATGTACATGGTTTTCTTTAATCTAGGTTAGTAACTAACATTCACTCCTTCCAACCACAGTGAAGTCAGAAATAATGGCTCCTAATAAATCTACTTATTTTTTGTGATTTCTACACAAAAGTGAGTCATTACACCAAATTAAGCTTACAAATGTTACCAGCCGGGGTTCCCTTTAACAACGATAGCATTGTGGGCCGAACCGTTTCTTTTATTTTGGTGTTGTGCCGATACTGATACTGATACTGTTTTGGTGAGGATGTGGTGACTCTACATTCTTACGGCCATGCCGCCTTGAGCGCGCCTGATCTCGTCTGATCTCGGAAGCTAAGCAGGGCCGGGCCTGGGTAGTACTTGGATGAGAGAGTGACTTAAGCAGACATATATAACTTCTGGGTTATTATCATACCATTATGTTGGCAAAAAGGCTCCAGAGAGGAAAAGAAAGATGAGAACAGGCTGTTTATAAGATGACACAACCGGATTATACTCCAAACAATAGGGGGCAGCAAATTCCCTGAAAATGCACAGTCCCCCCACTAACCCCCTTCAGTTCTTACCAGTCTAGAAGAAGCATTGTGAGTTCAAACTTCATCCCTTTACTTACCAAGCGCGCCTCCAGTGGTGGAAAGCAATGACTGTGTTAATTCTTGTTTTTTTCTTTTCCTTCTTGTTTTCTGCTGAAAGTGGTTTCTTGCCAAGAGCTTCAGCCACGACTGCCTTTACATTTTCTTTCATTGGCTGTCGGTATTTAAATAATATAAACAGGAGCAGAACCTTTAAAATGACAGACAAGAGATTAGAAAAGGATACTGGAGACCTGCAGTGCTGCTAATTCACTCTCTCATATTAGACTGATACAATGCTACAGTGACTCACTGCTGCCTCTTGAGATCTGAAGTGATATTACAGACTGGATGGACTGGAGTTAGCTCGATAGCATGCTAACCTTAGTAGATATCTCTACATAAACATACAGACGTCATGACAAATCATCAGAACTCCACATTCTGTGAAATAATATAATAATCACACTTACCTAATGGGGTGTGCGATATGGCTCTACAATAATATCACGATATTTCATGGTATTTTTGCGATAACGATACTCTTGGCGATATGACAAAACATTGAATAAAAATAAAATTCAAGAATACACTACTGCAACAAAATGAAAATTTAATTTTATTATTGCATATGATATGACATGGCACACCCCTAACTGAGATATTAAAAAATACAAGAATTTATCAGATTGTAACAGAAGTCAATGATCCAGAATGTCATGATACTAAATAATGCACTCCAAATATCTCCATTTATCCAGGACTGAAGTAAAGTGAATGATACTGGACTAATAAAATCTGTCTCTAGTAGATATATAATGGGAAATGAGAAAAGTGTGAATTTTTCTTTTTCTAAAAACAGTAAAAAGTAGGGATGGGGGATATGGCACAATATTTCAGGGTATAATATCGTTCACCAAATTCAAAAATCTTGGTAATATTATTGTGTACGATACGATATGGCCCACCTCTAATATCTAAATATGTGTGACGTGTCAACACTGCCATTGGGTTTAGATTAAACTAAGCTTGAAGTTAGCTGGGTAATCTAATTAGACCCCAGATGAGCATCCAATCAGCAGCAATACACAAATGTGCCAGCTGCAAATGTATATAATTTAGAAAACCTGTGGCAGTCATTGTTATGAATTTTCCAGGTCATCAGAAAGTGATCCTGCTTAGACTAGAGCCAGCCATGATCACCCCATCAATAAAATACAATATTAGTAAAACAGAGATACCATAAAGCAATTTCTCACATGCAAGCAGTAGTAAAAAAAATAAAAATGCTTCAAAATCTGTAGCGCCAGTACTTTGAGGGGAGGCGTGATGAGCAAGGATTTAACCAGATTTAATTAAGCATTTAAAGATAATCCATGCCAAGGCACGCAGTATTTCCACAGCTCTGAAATCAATCGACTGTGAAGCTGTCCAACAAGGAAATGCTATTAATTCCAGTGTATTATGTTTTTATTTGTGATGCAGAACACAAATTTAGTCAAATATATTAAAAAAAAAATCTAAACCACTCCCTTCTTTTTTTGGTACTGGGAGAGTCCACAGATGGGTCAAGTTTTTATTTGGAGCATGTACTACCTATAATGTGTGTACTTTAGTTGCATTTCTAAATAAAATCAGTGAAATGGTATAAATGCTAGGATGTCCAGATGTAATAATAATAATAATAATAATAGTAATAATAATAACAAACAAAATGAATCATTTTCATACAAGGACAGGAGATGGCGTGGTACTTGCGTACTGAGTGGTGTGTCTGTATCTGAAACTACTGCCCAGCTGGTTGTGACGCCTGCTCTCCAGTACTACAACATCCTGCTGCTGAATGCAGGGACATGCAGCAAGCGAAGGAGAGAGCATGTAAGGAGAGATGGTATTCAAGGGCAGTGAGAGAGAGAGGGTGAGAGAGAGAGAGAGAGAGGGAGGGAGGGAGAGAGAGAGAGATAGGTGGGAAAGACGCAAGCAGTGGCGGGGAAGGAGGGGTATGGAGGCAGGACTAACATGCTGATTGGCTGGCTATAAAGCTGCCTTTGTGAGCTCACAGGCTCCACAACAGCTTCAACCCACATGGGGAATCAAGCCGGGCCGCTATTTAGCCGCAAGAGTACAACTGGCCAACGGTTTGCGCACTGAGCGCTGCAGTGGACGTTAGAGAGTGTTAGAGAGGCAGTTTTTAAAAAACGAAGAAACAGCCATTCAGAAAACATGGGACAGAAATCACACAACAGAGGAACATGGACTCACTCACTGACTTTCTTCCCTCGTTTAGATATACAGATTTCAACTGCACTGAACAAGTAATTCATATAATATAGTTGAAAACAAACATATTACAGATTATCATCAAAAATGAAGAGCCCTGAATAACAAAGTTGTCTTACTTCATTCTTGTGTGCACATATTCAAATCTAATGAATTCATTGCATTCCTCTGACTCTGATAGGCCAACTAGAGGAAGCCACTTTTTGAATTAGTCCTCGTCCAGAATCCATTCCATCATTTCCATACAATCTTAGCCTTATGAATCCACACCCATGTTTCTGGAGGTTCAAGATCTTTATCAGCAGATGGCAAAAGACACTTGTAACGCGGAGGCTTAGTCGGCTCTTCTTTCTCCAATTTCTTTCTCAGTTTATTTGTTAAATGACTCCTTAAGGCAACTTCAGAGATGCTGTCAGCGTCCCAGGAGCACCTTCACATGTACTAGGTATTGTTTTTTCAGGTTCTCTCTAATAATGACCTCAATCCAAACTCCAGAAGTTCAGTATAGTAATCTGAAGGTCACTGGAACTACAGCTCTGGAAGGCTTTGAAGAGCAGGTCCAAGAAGAAGTCCCAAAAGGAGGACAGAAAAGACAGGCTGGTCAAGTGGAGGTAGCACATGCACCCCACTGGTCACTTCATTAGATACAACTCTTTGCATCTACTCCCTCTAGCTCTACTTTCCATCCAGGAGCACTTAGCTCTCAAATTACACACTTGCAAGCTTGGGAATCCTCTTTTTTCCTGTTCTTCATTGGTCAGGACCCCCACAGAGCAGATTTTATTGGGGTGGTGGCTCATTTGCAACACTGCAGTAACGCTGACGTGTCTGTGTGTGTTGTGCTGGTGTGAGTGGATCAGACACAGCAGTGCTGCTAGAGGTTTTAAACACCTCAGTGTCACTGCTGGACATATAGGTGAAGGACCAGCAGATGAGTTACTGTCTTTACTTTACATCTACAAGGTGGACCAGCAAGTAGTAGGAATGGACACAGTGTTTAAACACTCCAGCAGCACTGCTGTGTCTGATCCACTTACACCAGCACAACACACACTAAGACACTGCCACCATGTCAGTGTCACTGCAATGCTGAGAATGACCCACCTCCAATAGAAAACCAGCTCCTTGGTGGCTCTTTGGTTACCCCGATCAGGATAAAAGGGGCAAAGTATGCAGTTAATCAGAAGGACTACAGTCTGTGATGGTAGAACTACATAGTGCACCTATATGGTAAGTGGAGATGATAAACAAATAGAAAGTAGGAGGTGCCTAATTAAGTTGCCGGTATATATATATATATATATATATTAATGTAATTTAGAGTCTTCCTGTGTGCAGTCTTGCTACTGATCCATCCATCATGAACTCGTCAACTCAAACGATGCAGAAAAATAAAAATGAGAAAAAGTTAAAGTACCTTAGTTTAATTTTTTTTATTTTCGGTCAGCGGCAATATACTAACTTATAGCATGGAGAGTGGAAAACTTGGAGACTCAGGCCCAGAAGCTGTGGACTGTCTGGCCAGGACGCTGCTGGCTTCATGACAGCGCTGACCGCAGCCTGTCCGCTGCCAAAAGTCTGTATGGAGGGCAAATAATTAATCTCTCCCCTTCAACACTGGAGTTCCTCTCACACTTCTCCTTTAGCTTAGAACACTGCATGTTGGTAGAAGTTGGATGGAGTTGTCATTGTGTCATTAGGTTTGTTATGAATATTAGAGCTTAGTGTGAATACTTTAAAACATTGCCGACCCCGGGCAGGTATTCCCAGAAGTCCAGAAAACTGAAACCACAGGGAAAAAAAACAAAACAAACAAACCAACAAAACGCAAGTTTTGGGCGGGAGGGGTGGGTTAGGTGTCAATAACAGACCAGGGAGTCCGGGATGTAAATTTAGTCACATATTTATTACATAAATATATAGTAAAATAGACCAGCGACAATTACCATAAAAATATCTTCCTTTAAAATCCTGACCATAAACAAAGAATTGGAAAATCACACATCGACATTTACAAACACGCTGATTGTCTGGACCTGTCATAAGCAGCCCACCACAAAAACCTGACATCACACCACCCACTGGACTCTTATTGGAGGAAAGGGTGGATGTAGAGGTGCAGGGGCAGAGGGATGGTGGTCGTCAGGGTGATGGAGGTGGGGTGGAGTGGGTGGTGTGAGAGGAGATCACAGTAAATATTCGGAGGTGTTTTGTGTGTGTATATATTTTTTGAGACTCTGTGTGTGCATATAGGTGTGTGTGTGTGTGTGTGTGTGTGTGTGTTTTGTCCAGAGCTTGCATATAGCCGTCCTGTGTGTTCCTATGTCCGTGCTGCATGCCTGCGCTTAGTGGGCATTGGTTCTAAACACTGATCTTGGACTGCTCGGCTGCACCCTGGAGACTGGGACACTACTGCATTCATTCGCTGCGGCTGTTTCTGTCTGTCGCTCAGCCTTGTGAAGGCCACCAGAGTGAAGTCCTTTAGTCCACTGGAGTCTTCCAGAGTGAGCTAGCTACTCTTAACCACAGCGCCGTGACTCAGCAAGCTCGTCTCAGCATGGCTCAGCTAAGATTAGCTTCGATTACCGCTGCGGATTAGTGGTAGATTAGCTATTCCTTCACCAAGATTCTGATCAGATGTTTTGTTTGTTGGCTGTGTGCTACTTTCACGGCCGCTTACTGATGTCCTGTGTACAGTAGCGTGCAAAGCTCAGACTCTTCATTTAACTTTCAGTCAAAACGGCCAATGGTAGACCACCAAAACTCTCACCGCTTTCTTTAGATCTAAAAAGAACCAAGATGGGTTTCTGTTTATCTATTTATGCTCTACTTGCATTGTCTGGAACATTGCTGTCACTGTGTGTACACTGTTTACTTTTACCTCTACACAGTACTACCTCAGTAACTGCTGTGTGTATGTATGTGTACTCTAGTACTACCTCAGTAACTGCTGTGTTTACTCTAGTACTACCTCAGTAACTGCTGTGTGTATGTGTGTTTACTCTAGTACTACCTCAGTAACTGCTGTGTGTATGTGTGTTTACTCTAGTACTACCTCAGTAACTGCTGTGTGTATGTATGTGTACTCTAGTACTACCTCAGTAACTGCTGTGTTTACTCTAGTACTACCTCAGTAACTGCTGTGTTTACTCTAGTACTACCTCAGTAACTGCTGTGTGTATGTGTGTTTACTCTAGTACTACCTCAGTAACTGCTGTGTGAATGTGTGTTTACTCTAGTACTACCTCAGTAACTGCTGTGTGTATGTATGTGTACTCTAGTACTACCTCAGTAACTGCTGTGTGTATGTGTGTTTACTCTAGTACTACCTCAGTAACTGCTGTGTGTATGTGTGTTTACTCTAGTACTACCTCAGTAACTGCTGTGTGTATGTATGTTTACTCTAGTACTACCTCAGTAACTGCTGTGTGTATGTGTGTTTACTCTAGTACTACCTCAGTAACTGCTGTGTGTATGTATGTGTACTCTAGTACTACCTCAGTAACTGCTATGTGTATGTATGTGTACTCTAGTACTACCTCAGTAACTGCTGTGTGTATGTATGTTTACTCTAGTACTACCTCAGTAACTGCTGTGTGTATGTGTGTTTACTCTAGTACTACCTCAGTAACTGCTGTGTTTACTCTAGTACTACCTCAGTAACTGCTGTGTGTATGTGTGTTTACTCTAGTACTACCTCAGTAACTGCTGTGTGTATGTGTGTTTACTCTAGTACTACCTCAGTAACTGCTGTGTGTATGTGTGTTTACTCTAGTACTACCTCAGTAACTGCTGTGTGTATGTATGTTTACTCTAGTACTACCTCAGTAACTGCTGTGTGTGTGTTTACTCTAGTACTACCTCAGTAACTGCTGTGTGTATGTGTGTTTACTCTAGTACTACCTCAGTAACTGCTGTGTGTATGTGTGTGTGTTTACTCTAGTACTACCTCAGTAACTGCTGTGTATGTATGTGTACTCTAGTATTCCTCAGTAACTGCTGTGAATGTATGTGTACTCTAGTACTACCTCAGTAACTGCTGTGTGTATGTATGTGTACTCTAGTACTACCTCAGTAACTGCTGTGAATGTATGTGTGTGTACTCTAGTACTACCTCAGTAACTGCTGTGTGTATGTATATTTACTCTAGTACTACCTCAGTAACTGCTGTGTGTATGTATATTTACTCTAGTACTACCTCAGTAACTGCTGTGTGTATGTATATTTACTCTAGTACTACCTCAGTAACTGCTGTGTGTATGTGTGTGTACTCTAGTACTACCTCAGTAACTGCTGTGAATGTATGTGTACTCTAGTATTCCTCAGTAACTGCTGTGTGTGTATGTTTACTCTGGTACTACCTCAGTAACTGCTGTGTGTATGTGTGTGTACTCTAGTACTACCTCAGTAATTGCTGTGTATGTGTGTTTACTCTAGTACTACCTCAGTAATTGCTGTGTATGTGTGTTTACTCTAGTACTACCTCAGTAACTGCTGTGTATGTATGTGTACTCTAGTACTACCTCAGTAATTGCTGTGTATGTGTGTTTACTCTAGTACTACCTCAGTAACTGCTGTGTGTATGTGTGTTTACTCTAGTACTACCTCAGTAACTGCTGTGTGTATGTGTGTTTACTCTAGTACTACCTCAGTAACTGCTGTGTGTATGTGTGTTTACTCCAGTACTACCTCAGTAACTGCTGTGTGTATGTGTGTTTACTCTAGTACTACCTCAGTAACTGCTGTGTGTATGTGTGTTTACTCTAGTACTACCTCAGTAACTGCTGTGTGTATGTTTACTCTAGTACTACCTCAGTAACTGCTGTGTGTATGTGTGTTTACTCTAGTACTACCTCAGTAATTGCTGTGTATGTGTGTTTACTCTAGTACTACCTCAGTAATTGCTGTGTATGTGTATTTACTCTAGTACTACCTCAGTAATTGCTGTGTGTGTGTATGTTTACTCTAGTACTACCTCAGTAACTGCTGTGTGTATGTGTGTTTACTCTAGTACTACCTCAGTAACTGCTGTGTGTATGTGTGTTTACTCTAGTACTACCTCAGTAACTGCTGTGTGTATGTGTGTTTACTCTAGTACTACCTCAGTAACTGCTGTGTGTATGTATGTTTACTCTAGTACTACCTCAGTAACTGCTGTGTGTATGTATGTTTACTCTAGTACTACCTCAGTAACTGCTGTGTGTATGTATGTTTACTCTAGTACTACCTCAGTAACTGCTGTGTGTATGTATATTTACTCTAGTACTACCTCAGTAACTGCTGTGTGTATGTATGTTTACTCTAGTACTACCTCAGTAACTGCTGTGTGTATGTATGTTTACTCTAGTGTGTTTACTTTAGTACTACCTAACGAAATTTCACTCCACTGTGTACTTGTACGAGGAGGGAATGACAATAAAAGCCTCTTGACTTTACTGTCCACTGTGAAAACTTAATACTATGGGTCTGAAAGAATGTCTAGTTTTCAAGAAACTGTTACTGAAAAGCTGCTGGAGTTCTTAAATGGACGGGCCACCAGAGTCTGGGAGATGTATCCCAAAAAAAATCAGACAGCAAGTCTTCAAAATAGAGACATACACTATATATATATATATATATATATATATATATATATATATATATATATATATATATATATATATATATATATATAATTTAAGGCCACTTTGACTGGAAAACAAATGAAGAGCCTGTTTTGCACAGTAGAGTACAATTTCATCAGAGCCCTCAAGGATCTGTACCAAGCCATGGTTTTACAGGGCCTTCCACTGGCTGCCAGTACTATCAGCTGACCCTGAGTGACTGTGAAGAACACGCCTTCTTTTCCCAGCCGCCTCAGTGATCACAGTGAAGTGAGCAATTTGGACATAGTGAAGACGAAAAACAAAAAAAACCCCAAACAAACAAAAAACAAAAAAAGGGTAAGCAATAAAAATGTCCCAACAGTAGTAGTAGACTAATATTAGTTGAAGTAGAAATGGTAGTTACAGTGTCTTCCATAGGTTTTGCTTGTTCACTGCTGGTTGTAGGTGGTTTGGAATCACTTTTGAAATCGGTATGTCACCAGAACCACAAGTCGCTGTTTGAACAATGTCCCCGAAAGTAGAAAACAAAGAAAAGACAATAAAAAGACCTGCATAAAACACCACCTAACAGAACAGGAAGAGAAAATAGATAGAATTTGGTATCACAGAAGAACACTCAAGAGTGCATTCTCCAAAACTCATGCTGAACACTGTGGGGAGTCTGAGCCCCAGAGGGAGTGGTCAAATATGAGCAAGAGAAAAAGAAAGACAGAGCAAAAAGAAAAGAGAGCGAGGGGAAAGGACGATGGACTCTTTCAGGCATGAACCTGTCAGTTTGCACCTGAACTGAGGAATTTGGACAGATTTCAAAGAGCTCATTTTCTGCAATAGCCATTTCATTTATTTAATGATTTAATTCGCGGCCTCCTTTGGCTGTTGGCCAGATCTCACACCGTGACTAAAGCTTTCCATGCAGGGAAAATCTATTTAGCGTCAGAGCAAGTCGACATGCTAGGAGGGTACATGTTCATGAGGTGCTGGAGAAAAGCCTAGACAATCATGCATCGATCTGAAAAGGGGGTACTGAGGAGGGGGTTTAATTGGGGTCAGGGAATAAGGGGGGGGAGCATCCTCTGAGGCCTTAGGATTGAACCTGAGCAAGCCCAAATCCACAGCGCACAGTTTCAAACCCGATAAACATTGCATAAGTATTTATAGCTATAGCTTTATTTCATTCACAATACTATTCTATCTACACAGACTCCCCTGTGGCCACTCTTCGAGCTATTCTCCTCCATAATAATCTCTCATCTCTTGGCTAAATACATTTGCTCCTATTTGCATCAGTATTTGCATACATTCCTTGCTGTCTAGGCATATCACGTTTTATAATCCAGATTGATTTCTAAGGGGAAAAAAAAAATTAAAAATAAAAAAATTGCAAAATAATAAAAGAAATCAGCATAAATTTCGTAATCAAAGCACAAGTTCATCTCATCTGGCTAAAGGGTTAACATCTAAACACTACTCCATCACTGGGCCAAGAACTTTGCTAACTACTTCGGCCCAGACACATTTACACTATCCATATATGCAATCATCTAACATCCCAGCTTAAGTAAACCTCCTGCCACAGTGTGGTCTTTACTGGCTGGTCTTTATTGCCATACTGATGTGGAGGGGCAACCATCGCCCGCTCTCATCTGGACACAAATATGCTTCTGGGTCATAGCGTACGTCTCCAAATACTGCATTACTGTATCAGGCTTGCTAGAATTCTTGCTGAAATCCAGTGCAAGCCGTAGGCCTTTGGTGCTCCAACTTAATTTCTGGAAATGCTTTTGGTACCGTTGCATAAATGTGCATATGAAGTATCGACGCATGTCAGAGCACAACACCAGAGAGGAAGTGCACCAGACATGATCGATACCGCTGCTGTATAGAAACCTATGAGAGAGAGAAAGAGCAAGCGAGACGAGAGAGAAGCAGACCTGCCTCACTGTTAGTGAGATGTTTTCCATTAGCACATGGAAAATCATTAATGCTTCTCTTAAAAGCCAGACCTCAGAGTCGCTACCGCGACTCCCTCTCCTGTAGGACCACCTAGTCAGTGTCACTGGCTACATTCTTCCTGCAAGTAATGTCTATTGCAAGTCTACAGCAATCGAAAGGCCTCCAAAGGTGCTGTGAGCGGGACAAGAGGGTCGATCTGCAAAGGATCCTGCCAAACCACCTATGAGAATACAGAAATGCACCACCACAATCACACATGCGCACACAGTGCACAAGGACACAAACACACGGCACGTGGACAAACGCACGACATCCAACCCGTAGAACGACACGAAGCCTTCGATACACCAACAGAAGCATTTGGACTGTAAAAACTGTGGGTTTGTGAACAGAGGAGCAATAAATAAAAAAAAATCTGGAAGGAAAGGCTTAATACATGCTGATGATGCTGATTTTTTTTTTTCTGCACGTGTGGAACATGATGAGGAGAGAAAGGAGCATATACTAACATCCACTGTCTGGTTGGATTCCACATACAAATATAAAGTGTGTCTTGGTGTAAGCATGTGAGAACATGTTCCGTTGAAGAAGCTGTTGAAACAATCCAACTGGGCCTAGCTCATAGGGCAGGTTTTCAAAGGGAACCCAAAGGTCCTGCATGTCTATAGTCATGGGGGGCAATTCTGATGTTTATCCTAAGAAACTAATAGAACATTAGATCACATGTCCATGAAGTAGGCCCACTTAGAGGAGAGTGTGTGGGAATAGATAGATAGACAGACAGATCATGAGAAATGATGGACTGAGGAAAGATAGACACTGGACACAAACACAAAGCACAACCTCCACTCAGAGAGCAAAGAATGATGCGCTAACAAAATGGCAGTGGCTCGAGTTTTTCATCATTTATTTAAAAAAAAATGCTTGTTATACTTTTTTTTGTTTTATACCTGAGAGAATCCTTCAATAGTTTTACTTGTTTCCAGTCTCACTGATAACAGGTGTGGAGTGGACATCATCCTGCTCTCCTTGCACACTCTCATGGATGGGTGTGTTTCAGAAGCACATGCTTGGGCACTGGGGATACATTCACACTAATTCAGTTCAATTCATACAAACTCAAAAATAAAATTTTAAATGAAAACAAAAACATAACGAAAACAATAAAACGAAACAAAAAGAAATTCTAAGTTTTAGATTATGCTTAAGATTTAGGGTCACGTGACCAGGGTGCTAATTCTAAACATATTGCACTCACTGATTTGGTTAATTTAGGGATCTCTCAAAACCACTGTTAAAGCTGATTAAACAAGGACAGGGACAACCGGGCAGCCACTGCGATTGATTTCAGTAGGACAGCTTATTTAATCTGTCTCCTATGCGATGGGTGAAGTAAAGCAGGACTCACATAGAGGGGCTTTCTCTGTCCGAAGCCCTCCTGTACACCGTGCCTCTGTAAGCACTGGCAGCTATGAAGCACTACATAAGAGGTGCTGTTGGCCTCCGTTACTAACTTCACCAGCCCGAAGTGTGGAGCTTCTTCTACATTCAGCTGTCCTGCACACGTGGCGTGCCCGTCTTTCGTAACGAAAGACAAAGATTCTGATTTATTTTTCCATATCTACGCATCATTTTTCTTTAATTTCGGGCCTGGAAATCTCGGAATATCACCATCTTTCTCTTCTACGTTTTTTTTTCTCTCTCTCTTTTTTATTTTAAGGTAGTACCGATCCACCGAACCATGAGAGCGTTGGTCACACTAACACATGCACACACACATACACATACACACACTGTTTTCTGAGCAGCCTCGTAACAGTGGATGATATCGCCGAGCCTTAGCCAAACACCTGCCCCGGCCTCGTGCCACTGGGCTAACAGGCAACAGCAAGAGCCTCCCGTTGCAGGTTCCAGAGGAGAACCGAGAAAGGCTCTTGCGTTCGCTGTAGGAGGAGGTGGTGGGCTGGGATTAGAGGGGAGTGTTCATATAGAGGCTTGTGGGTTCACTCAAAACGACTCGGGTGCATCGAGAGGGGGAGTGGGAGGGCATTGCATAGACATTCTTGCTACAAAGTGTTTGTTTTTTGTTTTTTTTTGTGTTTACTTTTATCTTTAGGAGGACGAAACACAAAACTACATTTGGCAAAAAAGCATAGGAACAGAAAACAGTGCCAACAACAAAAGCCAAACAAAACACTCCCCAAGCCATCCCCTCCGTCCTGGCATGCCTGTGCACGCGCACAGTGTGTGTGTGTGTGTGTGTGCATGAGTGTGTGTAAGCGTGAGTGTGCGCGCATGTGGACACGTGGGCCACAGGTTCGCGAAGACTTCCACTGTGGACGGGCCTGAGGTTTTAGTTTCTCCGGTATAGTCTGACTGAGGCGAGCTCCGCTAACATTGAGAAGGAGACTTTAAACAGCCACGTGAGCTTCTCCACTTCTCTATCGATCCATCTTTCTTTCCCCCCCTGCCATCTGTTCACCTGAACAGGCATCGTATGCAGATAGCCCACCGAGAGAGAACAGTCCACAGCACCTCTGTTTTTGCGTGAGCGTTGGAGGGGGTGTATGTTCGCCATCACTTCGTGAGGAATAGGAGGCACAGGGTTGGAACTGTTAACTTCATGGGGCGCATATATCTATCTATATATATATATTTATATATTTTTTTTGTCGTTGTTTGTTTTCTCCATAAAAAAAGGGGTCGACATGCGCGTTCGTGAGTGCACACAAGCACACATACAGATGTATGAAGCAATTACATAACTACGTATGCAGTTTACTTTACAAAGTGGTGGAATCAGCCAGCATGGTTCGTCTTCTGGCCTTCCATATCCAGTATGAGTGTTGCATATGGTTAAGATACTTGAATTCGTCTTTCCATATCTTTTTTTGTTTGTTTGTTTGTTTGTTTGGTATTTACAACCTTGGTTATGGCCATAATAAAACCCTAAAGGAAAGGAAAAAAAAGGTACAAAAAAAAAAAGAAAAAAAAAAAAAGAAAACACAAGTTGAACAAGTATTGCACCTTGCAGGCGGGCAATAGAGTTTGTTGTTGTAACGTCATTTTAACAGCAATGTCCACTCTGCTGGTGACCTGAAGTGAGGTTCTGGTTGCTGGGCTCGGTACTAGCCCAGTCCTGTCAGCTACATTCAATACCATGAAGCACTCTCCACCGCCACAGACACACACAGCTCCGCTCCAGGCTTCGAGCCACCTCGTAAACCCATCCACCGCTCCAAGCGCTTCCAAGGAGGTGCTCCGGCTTCCTGACGATGACTCCAGGCCGGTAGGGAGTACTGAACTAGTTTAGATCGAACTTCAAAGGCTCTCTCGGCTTTTTCGAACGTGGAGAAAGGGGCTGTGTGTGCATCTGTGATCACTACAGACGCTCGTGCGCACCAAGCACTTTTACCTCAGAGTATCTATACAATGCATCTGATGCACTTGGAACAAGTGCCCTGCAGATAAGCGCTCCTCCCAAGTTCGTTTGAGTTTTGTGTTGTGTGAGGTATGAGTAGATTGTGTTTCAGTTTTTAAACTTTTCTTTTTTCTTTTTTTTCTTGTTTTTCTTTTTTGTATTTTCAGTCTCTGTTGCAATATTTTCCTGTTTTCTTTCATAAAAAAGGAAACAAAAATATAAAAAAATGAAAATATTCCTGTTTTTCTGCTTTGCTGTAAATTCATCTGGATAAAAGGACGGACGACAGGACAGACGTACAGACAAAACAGAGCAGTTGGCTTATGAGTACAAACTATTCGTGAGGTGAAAAAGAGGTGAAGTTCTGTCTAGGTTACACTGCACGCATGGTCAAAAAGTGACTACGGCTGTTCTTTTTTCTCTTACACAGAGCAGTTAAGCGCCAAAACGGAACAAAACACGTTGAGATTTAAAAAAAAACAAACAAACATCAAACAAACAAACAAAAAATAAAAAGAAAACCTCAATCTCCAAGCTTTAAACTTTGTTCTGGAGTCTTTAAATTCATCTTTTTTGTATTTTTTTTACCTTTGTTTTCTGGGTTTATAATTATTTCATCGTATCTTCTTTTTTTTTCTTTCTGAAATAAAATTAGACTCAGAAGGTAAAGCAGCATCGTAACCCCTGCTTGTTACACACACACACACACACACACACACACTACACACACACATACCCGATCAGAACCAGTGACATCACTGTGACCAGCGGTGATTCAGCGCGTCACTCGTGTTCCGAGCTAGAATTCCATAAGTGCTTCTACGGAATTCCGTCTTCAGCTCCTGACGAGGGTCTCCGTGCGTGGGGGATTTGGTTTCACTTGCTCTGAAGGCGGGGCTTACAAGGATCTCCACGGAAAGGGGGCGGGGCCAACGCGTCCCATCCAGAAGAAGGAAGAGGGCCTGCTCTCTTGCTCGTTCGCTCCTTTCTCAAAGTCATGACTCGCTGACTCCAAAACGGGCCTCAAGAGGGGTCTCGAGCTGCTCTTGGTGCTCTCGTGTGTGTGTGTGTGTGTGTGTGATATTTTTTTTTACCTCCTGCTTTCGTTCGTACTTTTGTTTGTCCTGCTGCATACCAGTTCACATTCACTCGGTGGCGCCGTCTGCGCACGGCCACGGCCAGCCTTGTCTCACAAGGGAGAGGCCCCTTTCGATTTGGTGTTCGTCTCCAGCCACTGCAGAGGACTCTCAGAGGGGGACACAAAGGGGATGCATGTGTGTGTGTTCAGAGTGTGTGTGTATGTATGTGTGTGTGTGTTCAGAGTGTGTGTGTATGTATGTGCTGATGTGGTGGTAGTTGAAGTAGACGTGGGCTGGGCTGCTTTAATACTGACTCTGAGAGCGTGCTGAAGAACACGTGGAGGTGTGGCCTCTGTCTGACAGAGAGCTTGTGAGGGGTCGGGGGGCAGGGGTAGGAGGGGGGGGGGTGTCCTCAGGACAAGGGCATGCCATTCGAATGTCTATGCTGCTGCTAGACTCGGTGGAAGGAAGGGAACAATCACTTCTTAAGTGCAAAATCTACTGCTGCGGGGGGGCCGGCGGGCATCTCAAGGGCGGCACTGGTTTTACCGGTTTTCAAAGATGTCAAATCGCCAAGGGCCTATGAGGGGCCGTCTGCCCGCCTCCCACTCACTATCTTTCTCCTCTTCCTCGAACAAATCTTGCTCATCTCTCCATCTCTCTGCCTCTCTGACAGACTGTCACAAACTACTGCTCCATAAACAACAAAAGTTTCTTTTTTCTTTCTTTTTTCTTTCTTTTTTAAGAAATCTAGACTGCGTTGGGGTTTGGCCTGGCCACCTGTGGGATCTTCATTTTCTACCCACAATAAAAACTACAGTCCTCTTCGTTGCTGGTCTTCAGAACCAGCGGTTTTCGCTCTTACGTCCACACTGTCCATTTCCACCAGGTTAGATTCCGTTTTAACGGAAATGGAATGGGGTTCCAAATTCCAGCGTGACAATTGGTCCCACAATGAAATGAAACAGAAAAAAAAAAGGATAAATATCCCCCCGCCCCCGCCCCCCCCAAAACAGAATTGTCCTCTCATCCCAGAATGAAGGAACTGGTGTGAGAAGCAGACAGATTAGGATGAGGAAATGGTAGGCCCTCCTGTCTACAGTGGTATTCCAACAAGAGCGAGAGCTGAGGGAGGTGTTGGTGGTGTGTGTGTGTGTGTGTCTGGACAGCACTGTGGTAGGGCTTGGTGTCAGTACGTCTGGGTGTTCATCCTAGATCTTTTTGTGTTCCTGCTCGTGAAGAAGTCAGTACTTGTGTGTTGAAGTGCCAGTAATGTGTGTGACGTGTGTGTGTGTGTGTGAGTGGGAGGAGGAGGCTGCGCGGTAGCTGCTCTGTGTCCAGAGGTGAGGTAGAGCCTGTTAGCACAGAGGCAGTCTTGGAGCCACAGCCAGAGGTGTGCCCACATTGAGGTAAAAAAAAGAAAAGAAAAAGAAAACGACAACAATAACAACAAAACAGCCGGTCCGCCAGCCTGCTCTGCCTAAGCCCATCACCGTATGTGTGTATATGTGCGTGTGTACATGTGTGTGTGTGTGTGTGTACGTGTGTACATGTGTGTGTGTGTCACACCCAGGGCAGCAGTAGCACAACATACAGGGACTGAGCTAAACTCACAAAGCCCTGCAAGGGTGTTCAGGGCAACAGCACTGCAGTGCATATAACAATGAGGCATTCGAGTTATCTGAGGTGTGTGTGATTGTGTGTGGTCTAGGTGTGTGTGTGTGAGTGTGTGTGTGTATATATAAATATATATATATACTGGATCTGGAAGGATCGTAATACTAAATCAGTGCTCCTCAGATGGTCCAAATAAAGACAGTGTAAGGGTTCAGACGACGTCTTTCTCGCCTCTAGCCTTGCTTTCTTGCATTGCCGGGTTAGGGTGAAATAAAAAAAAAAAAGATTTTTTTTCACTGAGCACCATCAAACAGCGCCACACGGCATCACCCGCTGACTCGTCAAGACTGAGGATGCCATCTCTCTAGCAAACAGTGGGAGAAAACCTAGCTTTTGGCTGCTGTTGACACCTGGAGCTCTACAACACTAGACACAGGGCTGCCCAAAGTCTGGCCTTAAACATGTTCAACTACCCGGATCCAAACCTAATTTCCCATATATGTATATTTAGCTTTTAAAACGAAAGTATTTTCAAATATATCTTAGTGTATTGTAGTTCAGTATATCTTCTAGACTTGTTTAATTAGTTTAATATATAGTCATGGCATTTTGGACTCCCACATATTCACACTTTCAAGCGTGTGTTTCTTCCAACTTTGTGTTAGAACTTCCGCTCAGCTAACCAAAATGAATACAGTTACATGGGAGGAGACCAGAGAGACAGTAAGAAGTTAGAATGGGACACCACTGTCTCCTCCGAGGTTAATAACACAGTGGGTGGGTGATATGAGAAGTAGCCTGAGGCTACATTTATTAATTACTCTGTACTCTCGGAAGGTGTAGACGGTTCAGTAATGAAAAACTATGAAAGTACTGAAGCGTATCAGTACCTGCACAGTGGGAAGGTGGGCATTTCCTCCTACACACAGACGGTGAGTTTATATTTCTGATAGCCGGTTAAACCCAAGTCCAGCCAGCTGCCCGAGCCACTCTGGGTGTTAGTTACAGTCCAGATAGCCTAGCGCGGTGGACACTGATCAGAAAACAGTTACTGAACTGATAGACTCACCAGCACCCGACACGTCTGCTTCCTCTGAGCTTCATAAGCGAGACATTCCTCTGGATAAGGAGGCTCTGGTGCTGGTTCTCCTCCACAGAATGGTAAGAGCAGACATAAGGAGGTTTGGGTGGATGTTTTAAATTTAGAGCTTCAGTCAGAGATGCAGGACCTCTTCTTTGGAAGGCGGCCCCCCAACACTCTGATCTTTATGTGCTGTGTTCGTAACTCTGTAGTTCAAGACAAGTTTTCATCTTCTTCCAATTACTGACTCCCTCTAACTGAACATGTTATGCTATTCATTTTATATGTTTGTTGTCGTTTTGCTTGTAATTAGTATCAACGTATCCGCGCTCGCACCGGAAGTTCTAACACAAAGTAAACAAAGTTGGCCGCCCCCCCAGTGTTGTCATGGAAAATAGCAGTTTGAGCACCACTGCATTCACTGAATTGGGGTTATTCTGAGAAATCAGTTTCTAACTAAAGCAGATTTCCATTCAGTTTTATATATAAATATATATATATATATATGACTGCTTCGAAATGTTTCTTGATACCCGCTCACTGATGTTTATCTACTTGTCAATCGAAAGCACGGGACGTGGCACGTTGTCTGAAGGTTGCCTAAATTTCTCTCCGTCTCTTTGGAACTGGATTAGCGAGCCAGCCTTTTGCTCTTTCTTTCCCTCGCTCTCTCTGAGCCCCCTCCTGTGCTCTGCATGCTGCAGTGTCTTTCCTAGGAGACAGAAGGGCTCAATTATCATTCAGATCAGGCTTGTGTGCTGGCACAGAAAACCCAGGCAATGACAAGGCAGAACCACACACTAAGAGACCAAGGTTGCACTGTGTGTGTGTGTGCGCCCCTGAATGTGCGCTGAATACAGACTAGGTACATTTCCACTGGTCTGCATAGAGAGGGAGGAAGTATGCATTGTGTGTGTGTAGATGTGTGTGTGTGTGTGAGGGAGGGCATATTTCCTAAAACATCCCAAATCCTTTCGAGAAGCTTTATTTAAATATAGCACCTGATTTGGTTCAGAAATATCCTCCTGCTCTGCACACAGGCTCACTGTAATTAGTCTGAGTGTAATGAGGTCTGTTCAAGTCTGCTCCAGATTAGCGAAGAGCTTCCGACAAACTACGACAACATGCGACAATAGCTAACGTTGATCCGGTCGCATGGCGTGCGTGTACGACAGAGTGACACTGGTGATCACTAGTGGTACCAGAACTATCTACACTATCCAACTGAACTGAGCACTGGTTAACACCGCCGAGGCTGTCGTCTAGCGGTAAGACGTCCAATCAGTGAGGACCCACAGACGCGCCTCAGCCGAGCGCCCTGCACAACAGAGCTGCTCTAGAAAGCTGGTGAGGGAGTAGTGCGCTACGTGGGTTACGTTTGCTTGAGTGTTCTTACATGAGGTTAGATGTGTGTGTGTGTTTGAGTGTGTGTGTGTTGTGTGTCCATATCTGAGCTTCAGGTAGACCAGTCTAAGACAGGGCGCAGAGACAGAAGGGCCACCGGTTAGATTGACTGGCGGGGAGGATCTAGGGTAGGGGTGGAAAAAGTGAGGACTGAGCATTCTGTAAAAAAAATAAAAATAAAAAAAATAATAATAAACCCCCCTCCCCAGAGATGAACCCCTTCCTGACTGGGACCCCTGCCTCTGCCTTTGCCGTCACTGCTGCTGCTGCTGCTACTACTGCTGCTGGTGAGTTTGACGCATGGGGAGGAGGGGGTGTGGCGGGTGGGGTGTTTGTTTGGGGGAAGAGGGAGGTGGTCGGGTGAAAGTAAAAAAAAAAAACAAAAAAGAAAAAACAACGCAGGCTCCTGCCGCTCTCTCTCGCTCTCTCTCTCTCGCTCTCTTCGGTCCCGGCGCTCACACCTCCTGGTCCTCGAACACCTCGAGGAAGAGCGGAGGGAAGAGCTCGGTGGGACACTCCACCTTCATGTGCAGGAAGCGGCTGGCGTGGCAGGCTCCGATCATGCGCAGGTCCGTCACCTTCATCAGCAGCTTGGGCCAGAAGTGTGGAATGTTGTGCTTGCGATAGTTGATGTAGTGTTCGAATGCCAGCAGGTACGTCTCCTGACACTTCTCGATCTTCTCCACACACGTCAGGCCTGAGCGGTCTGCAAAGAAGAGGAACGGGAGGAGAGAAACTCAGAACATCAACAGTCTTCAATAATGAGTTTTCAGAACGAATACAAGACCGGAAGCTATTCAAACTAGAGCTGCAACTGAGCATCATTTCTGTAATTGATTTCCAGTTAATTGAAAAATCTAATAATTCTCTGTTTATTTAATTGTTTAAATAGAAGCCAGATCACTACCCAATACATATACTGGAATGATCACAAGTGCCTATGAACACAATGCATATTTAATTAGAATTCAGTACGGTCCAGTTAGAGGAAATTTCTTTAGGCTGAGGTTCGGACCATCATCTAACAGTGATTCCAACTCAGTGATTGAGTGACTCAGTGATTGAGTGACTCAGTGATTCAGTGCCATATCCTGTATACTGAAGTAGCCTAGTAGTTCTATTAGCATTGTATGTCATCAGCAACTAAAAGATAAACCAAATTACACATACAGTTCAATATATTGCAACAATATTTATTGTTTTAAATGCTGAACTGATATATTGAGATATATTGAGTTATATATATATATATATATATATATATATATATATATATATATATATATATATATATATATAAACTCAATTTAATCTATTTCTGGTTTAAAAGTCGCTTTTCGCCATCAAAGTTATTTTTTCTCTGTCTCGCTTTATTCTCCTACCACAGCTTCTCACTTTGTACCTTGCCTGTGTGCACGCTGCACTCCCAAAGATCTGATTGGCTGAGGAGCACCTTTGGTGATCTTACAACGCACGTGATTGGTCTCTGAATTCACTGCACCGCAAAACCCGTATACCATAAAGACAAGAAAAGTTCCGCCGCTTAAAATAAACACTGTCTAAATTTAATACTTCTCAGTAGTTTATCAGTTTGGGTCCACATTGGACAACGTCTGGGTTCTCGGACCGTGGTCCACACATTAGTGACCTCTGCTATAGGGTCTACTCTAAGGTCTATTTTTTTTATTACCTGCTCCCGCCCACTCTGGCGACTTGTTCATAACAACATTCAAAATTTGACATGCTCTATTCACAAATCCGTGACTATGGTCCTCAGTCGGAAAAGGGTGGAGTGCCCACTCCAGGTTGGAAATGACCTCCTGCCTCAAGTGGAGGAGTTTAAGTATCTCGGGGTCTTGTTCACGAGTGAGGGAAGGATGGAGCTGGAGGATGGAACTGGTGCAGCGTCTGCAGTGATGCGGGCTCTGTACCGGTCTGTCCTGGTGAAGAGAGAGCTGAGCCAAAAGGCAAAGCCCTCTATTTACTGGTCAGTCTACGTTCCTACTCCCACCTGCGGTCAGGAGCTCTGGGTAGTGACCGAAAGAACGGGATCGCAGATGCAAGCTGCTGAGATGAGTTTCCTCTGTGCGGTGTTGGGTCTCACAAACATAGGGCAGGCTCAGATCCGAGCCACTACTCCTCCACGTTACTCCTCCACGTCCAGAGGAACCAGTTGAGGTGGTTCGGCCATCTGGTTAGGATGCATGTCTGACCGGGAGGAGACCCCGGGGAAGATCTAGGACAGGCTGGAGGGATTATATCTCTCAGCTGGCCTGTGGACGCCTCGGTATCCTCCCGGAGGAGCTAGAGGAGGTGGCTGGGAAGAGGGAAGTCTGTGTTTCTCTGCTTAGACTGCTACCCCTGCGACCCGGATCCCCGGAATAAGCGGTAGATAATGGATGGATGGATATTCACAAATAAATTACTTGCTCCTGGAATCATCACAACTGCCATGTGTCACGCTTGTCCTTAGTTTGAAGGCTCTGGTATTTTTTTGGCTCAATATATTTTGGTAGCAGCGTGTCATGCAAAACTCATCTTGAACAGCATCCGAAGTTAAAGCGAACACATTAGCGTTTATAGATCGCCATGCAGATATGTACTATAGGCAATACTTCACAACAGTGTCTTTCATAATCAAAACAGAGGACTCTGGGAACTCATTTCAGCCCTAATTCACATCATTTCATCATTCCGCTTTAAGCCATCACAGTAGGCAGACGTTGCCCCGTGCCGGTGATTAAATCTCTGATGATGAGGCTTCACAAACGCGTCAGTCCCGCTCAGGCTTAGTCTAAGCACTCACCCGAGCTCATGAGCAGCACGGCCTGCAGCAGCGCCACCTCTGTGTCGTCCAGGTTGAACTGAGCCAGGCTCTTTCCCAGGTCGAAGATGGCGTCGGACACCACTCCCAGCCCTCCGTTCTTCAGCTGCTCTCGCTTTACCGCCATCTCCCCACTCAGCGTCAGGGTCTCGCTCTCGGGGTCGTACCGCACCGCTGCCCGCAGAGACATGATCTCCATACAGCAGCCCTTCAGCAGGATGATCTGATCCTCACAAGGCAGCTGCACACAATATACGACACCACCATGTCATGAGAGCCTATCGTTACTGACTGATACTCATCACTACTCCTCTTATCACTTCTTATTAAATACTCACTCTCTTATCACAACATCAAACGCAAAGTATACTGAAAGCGGCCCACTCATCTGAGAGACTGTGACAAGAGACTCAGTGTAATAATAACAGTGATCGATTCTGATACATGAAGTCACTGCTCAAAACACAAGTACAGGTTATATATATATATATATATATATATATATATATATATATATATATATATATATATATATATATATTTTTTTTTTTTTTTTTTTCTAATTATTTCTTTATTTATTATTTTTTCCCCTTTTATTTTTATTAGAGAAAATCAAACGCACACAACCCAACACCACATACGACACAACAAAACACCCCCAATAAATTCTTTCATTCATTCTTTCTCCTTTTTTTATTACCAAAATAAATAAACAAATAAATAATAATCCAAAAAATAATAATAATAAATCCCTCAATCTGCCGGTATAAACAGAAGTGGATTAAAATATATAAAGAAAGAATTCCATTTACAATAAAACGTAGATGTGTTGCCTTTCAAGGTGGATCTTTTCCAAGGTAAGAAAATGCATGACATCACGAAGCCACATTGAAATGCAAAGAGGTTTTATAGCAAGTTATACTTTTTACAGTGTCCATTTTATTTGAATATATATATTTTTTTGAATACATTGAAAAAAGCTTGTAGCCCATGACATCGTGCACTCATGATTAATTATTAATTAATTGCCCAAAATAGTATAATCATAAGTATGTTTTTATATTCTCCATACATAATATTGTATATTCTATACGAGTATCTTCTTCCTTAACACAACAATGGACTGACGGGTCTCTAAAGAAAGTTGTTTCTTTCTGGTCATTGTGAGTCGATCTTTTTTTAAAAATTTCTTTAAAAATCATCTGATACACTTACATTAATTGTGAAATGGACAATATTGTTTGTGAATTGCATGAAAACTGCATGAAATGAAATTCTAAAGTGATCCTAAACTTGTGAGTGGTAGTGTACATATAATATTATACCCTTGTGAGACTTTGTAATTATTTCTTATCCACTTGAGGGGACATGAGTCTACAAAAGATATTTAAAAAACTAAATAAGGTACCTTACTAAATCCATGTAGAGGACATCCTGGTCTTTCCAGTGATGTATCATGTGTTGGGGTGTGTCATTCACAACAGAAGTTCTGCTATTTTAAAAATGCCCGCCTCTCAGTAACCACATTTTATGAGAGCAAGAGAGATACGTTGTCAAATAATATACATTTAATATCTTTTTAAAGCCTAGAATTGATCTGTTTTAGGTATAAAACTGTTGTACCTAATTCTCAAAGCACTTTTTATTGATATGCACAAACGTTTAACTACCAAACATCATACTTTTTTATTTGATGTCTTTTGTAGTGGACATTGGGACTAAATCTGGTTTTATAGGAAATTAGTGGTGTCACAAAACCTCTGTTAACATGTTAATTACTTACTCATTTTATTTATTTCCTATTTATTAGAAAATGTTACATAATTCTATATTTTAAAAATAGAACATTAAAATTAAATGGACTGTAAGAGAAGTTGGGTACTACGTGTGTAAAGTGTGAAACTTTGGTTGTAGGTTTGGAGTGATTAACACAGGTTCAGCTAGTGTTCCTAAAAACTGTTCAAACCTGGGTTTTATTTTTATTTTAATCAAAGTAACGATAACCTTTGGCATGGGTTATTATTTGTTCCTATATATATATATATATATATATATATATATATATATATATATATATATATATATATATATATATATATGCTGTATATGTTCATATACAGTGCATTTGAAATATTTCTTATACTGACAAAAGTGGAAATGGTTTAAAAAAGGTAAACAATGTTTGTTTACTCAGTTTTTATTTACATTATTTTGTATGAGTGAGTTGGTGCTGATGTTATAGAAGGGTTTTTGGTCTGCTGCAGAACAGAAAACAAGAACTTATTTTATGTTGAAATTACTGAAATTCTTAAAGTTTATTTTTTTCTGGGTCTATATATCAGGTATAGTATCAAATGTTTGTGCCTTTTTTTTATTTAGTGCACCTACTGCCACTTTAAGTTCTCCATCCTTCCAGCTTTAGTTTTAAAACCAACCAGTTCCTCTGTTCCACAGTTCCACAGTTCCTCTGTGTGAGCCAATAGGAGACATTTACACCAGTAACTGTCCCAACACACATTGGACTCTCCATAAAATGGCTAAGCAGATATTTCAAAGGAAATTAAATATTAGATAATCCCCTTGTATAAGTTAAAGGACAACAAGTGAACTGACAGCTGTGCAAGAGCTGGTAGACCACCAACGTTGTCACCATCACTTTTATCTTTTAGAGAGAGAGAGAAGGAAATGAAGTTCTACGCTTGAATCTGAAAACAAAATTAAATAAAAAATAATATCCACAGCTGTTTCTATCCACTGTGAGAAGACAACTTAAGGCTAGGGGTCTGAAAGGATGTGTAGCTGAAAACTAGACATCTGAGAGGTGAGGAGTCACTGAGTCATTCTAAACTCCTAATTTCTAACCACCTACGCACGACCTGCCAGCATTTTATTTCATTTTAGTAAACAGTTTTATGATTTTAATATTCAGTTGTTTTATTTATTTATTAAGTTATTTATTTTGTATACTTTTACCATTCTTTTATTTTGATATTATTACTTTATTGTTATTATTATTTTATTATTTTTTATTATAATTTCTTTTACTATTTTATGTTTTACTACTATATTTATATCTATTTTTTTTTTTACTTTTTAGCTTCTAACTCTTAATTTCTAACCACTTCCACACAATCTGCCAGTGAATTATTTAATTTTAGTAAACAGTTTTATGATTTTGATATTCAGTAGTGTTATTTAATTATTTTAAATTTTTATTCCGTTTAACATTCTTTCACCTTGATTTTATTACTCTATTATTATTATTTTATTACTTTTATTATTTTTTATTATTATTTCTTTTACTATTTTATGTTTTACTACTATATTTATATCTATTTTATTGAATTATTTTTAATTATTATTTTTTGGAGTCACTGAGACAATATAAACTCCACCTCCACAAGACCTGCCAATGTTTTATTTAATTTTAGCAAACAGTTTTATGATTTTGATATTCAGTTGTTTTATTTATTTATATTTCCTTTTACCATTCATTTATCTTGATTTTATTACTCTATTATTATATTTATTATTTTTTTACTATTTATGTTTTGCTATTTTATTTATCTATTATTTTTTTACTTTTGTATTATTCCTGAGTTTCTTATTCAGTTTTTATTTATTTTTCTTTTACAATTTATCTTATTTAATTTTGTCTCTGTACTTATTGTTTTTAACATTTTAAGCACTCAGTAAATTAAATTAAATTTATTTTCAATCCATTCAATCTGACTTTTTCACAGCAAAGCACTTCTGAAATCCAGTTTGTATGAAATATAAGATACGAAATATCGCAACGGTCCTCCATTCAGAATGTATCTGACCAAAAATAACACTAAGCAGAGGAAGTAAAGCTGGTTCTTACCCAGACTGTGAACTGTGTACATTCTGCATGCAGACAATAACAAAGTCCCTGCTATAGGTGGGATGTGTAGTCTACAGGGCAAGAATGTACACACTTGCTGTTTAAGCTGTGCTGCCGTATGCTAAATATGGACAGTATGCCTCATAGTAACCACTAATAAAGATCTCTCCAGACACAGTCGTCCCCCAACCACACACACAGAAAGTTCAGCCACACACACGATATGACTCACATGCATTGAGCCTCTCAGAACATAAACACTCGGTCAAGTGAGTAAAAATGAGTCCATTTAAAAATATTCATTAGGCCTAGTGTTGCTGCTGTTGTCGTTCAGACGTTGAGCGCGTTCAGGAACGTGTGCAGCAATTAGCAATTATGCCACCAATTACAATGACAAACACAACAGCAGCTCGCAGGTCCATCAGTTAAATAGGGGATGCGAACACAAGGCAGTGATAACACATCCGGATAAATATACATATTACGAAGCACCTCAGTGCAGCATACACACACACGCCACACAAGCATTATCATCACAGCTGCCTATATTCACCTCTTTCTAATCATACACACATAAACACATGCTAATGCATTGAGAACTCCTGAGCATAGAGAGCATTAAGCTTGTCCTAACAACAAATCAAAAGCAAATTGATAAAGAAACTTAGTCTGGGAGGCTTTTCCCAGTTTTATTTTTTATTTTTAATCTCTTCTCATATCTTATTGAGGTTTTGTGGGTATTTCTGCAGGCGGTCTTTGACAGAATAGAGTGGAGATTAATTATAAAATATGAATGGATATTGGTTTGCTAGTAGTATCAATGATGCCCACCATGTAGTCACAAAAGCTCACTGTAGTATACAGTGATGTAATTAATTACGATATAGATAAATATAGTCATACGGGCCAGTTCTACTGTGGACACCATATCAATGTCAGTACACAGTGCTAACGTTAACATACACACTCACACACTGGCCACCCACCTCCGAAAACATGGGCAGTTTTTTGGCAAAGTCGACGACACGTGTGATGGCAGGGGTGATGATCTTGGTGAACTCACTGAAGGCCTCCAGGTCCACCTTGTCCCCGTCTGACGTGGGAGCTACCGGGGACTGGCCGATGTCCTCGGGCTATAAACAAGAACACAGACATTTAGCACAGAAAACTTTAACACAGGTTCTCTGACAGTGCAGTACATTATTTATATATATTATTATTTATATACATTATTTATATTATTTATATATATATATATATATCCATCTATCCATCCATTATCTGCCACTTAATCCCACTAGTCTGGGTCACGGGGGGGCTGGAGCCAATCCCAGCGTCAAGGGGCGAAGGCGGGGTACACCATGGACAGGTCACCAGTCCATCACATGACCAACACTCACTCACACAATCACACCTACGGGCAGTTTAGAGTGAGGATCCTAACATGCATGTGTTTGGACTGTGGGAGGAAACTGGAGTACCTGGAGGAACCCACTCAAACACGGAGAGAACATACACACTCCACACAGAACCACCCGGACTGGGAATCCAACCCATTGTTGAAACAAGATCCAAATTAAAAGATACAAAAAAATAAAAATATAGCCTTTTATGGTGACAGTATGAGACTGACTCATGTTTTCTGTTAAATAAATACATACATTTTTGTAACAATTCAGAAAAAAAGGTATCGTATCGATATCAAAATTTTTCAAACGATACCCAGCCCTAGTCAAAACTGCCTGTGTAATATTTGGGAAGAAAAAATATATATCGAGATATAGATCATATATCGCCATTCAGCTAAAAAAAATATTGAGATATTATTCTTGGTCCATATCGGCCAGCCCTAGTAGGAGCTAATATTAGTAAATTTTAAATTGTGCATCCCTACGTTACAGTTCTATGGACTGTATGAACACATGAAAATAATGTTATGTTTTCCAATAAATCTAATTCAGATATTAACAGTAATATAATATGTGCAGAAGGACGTTCTCTCATTTTCTCTTCAACACATCATGTAATTTGACCGGGCTGTTAAATACCACTCTATATATGTATATATGATATAAAGCCACAATATTCCATACCACACTGGGGGAAAAAAGAAAACATGCATGGTGTAGGTCAGTGGCCGTGACGCATGCGGAGCCGGGACTGTTCAGGGCTATTCTGCAGCAGAGCAGTTAGAGTTGACTGATGAGAAGTTCACATGCTCACAACAGCCTCTCTGTTCAGCCTTGGGGTGGACAATAGGTCAACACTACCCAGGCAGTGTGAAAGCAGAGCTCAGGACCGCAGCTTTCACGACGGCAGCCGCTCACACATCGGGAGGTGCTGTGTGTGCTCAAGGCTGTTTTCAGCATCCAACAGAGTGGCTCGCAGCGACTGTGAGTTTCAACGATAACAGCTTTTCAGTCTGTGGGTTTTTGCTATTTCTATATGAATCATGGCAATAAATGTATTAGTTGGAGGACGGGAGGAGGAAAGATGGAACGGGAGCTTCCATCATGAAGACCTTGGAGATTGAGTCCCTGCAGCAACTTCCAGGTCCAGGGGAAAAAGAGAGAATATGCCTGTTCTGTGATTAGAACTAGGGGTGTTCCGTATCGTATCATACACAATAATATCACCAACGTTTTTTGAATATGGTGAACGATATTATACCCTGAAATATTGTGTCATATCACCCATCACTAATTATCACATCAGGTACTACTTTTACTGTTTTTAGTAAAATAAAAATTCACACTTTTCTCATTTCCCATTATATATTTACTAGAGACAGATTTTATCTCCAGTATCATCACTTTACTTCAGTTCTGGATATATGGAGATATTTGGAGTGCATTATTTAGTATCGTGACATTCTGGACCATTGACTTCTGTTACAATCTCATGAAAATTCTTGTATTTTTTAATATTTCAGTTATGGGTGGGCCATATCATATCGTATGCAATAATAAAATTTAATTTTCATTCAATTTAATTGTCATATCGCCAAGAGTATCGTTATCGCAAAAGTACCATGAAATATCATGATATTATTGTAGAGCCATATCGCCCACCCCTAATTAGAACTAGGGCTCCAGTGGCCACTACACCAACAGCAGCTCCCTGCTAACAGCCAGGGTAAGGCGATGTGGCTAAATATTAAAAACACTTTGGTTTTCCTTGCAGGCTGAGCCAGTAAGGTGAGCTATTAAGGCTCTAATATACTAGATTCCTTTTCTAAAAGCCTCAGCTCTTCACGGGAGCATTTCATTACACGTCACACCCCCTGCCATTGAATTTACTGAGAATGATGCATTGATAGACAACTGACACCGACGCACTGCAAGGCAAGGAAGCTGATTAAGTTAGAAACTGTGATTAGATCATGCCTACAGTGGTCATTCCATCACCATCCCCACAATTCCCTAGAGCTCAGAACTAATGCTGCCAACAGCTAGAGCAGGGGTGTCCAGATTTATGCTGACCATACACTAGAAAACTTTTAAAAGACTCTGAAATAAAAGTTTAATAGACTAAAGTCTGACCCTCTCACATCTAAAGACTAGTCACAGACTTTTAGTCACAGACTATGATTTTGTAAGTAGATGGGTGTGCTGTAAAACATGAATCGGATCCTAGGGTGGATTAAGAGGCATCATGACTGTAGCTGGTGCAGAAGAGCATGTTTTAAAAAGGAGCATATAAGAACACTGCTTGTGTGTAAGACAAATTAAAGCTGAGGTCGGTATCTCCAAAAGAAAGAACAAAAAAATAAAGAGTGTGATGATGATAAAACGCTCCTAGCCCTCGGATTCCAGTAGTGCTGCAAATCACAAATAACATATGAAGACAGTGAAGAGATTTTTCCAGATCAACAATGCACATCGTATCCGTTTTAATATTAATTATAAATAATCATTTAAAAAAAGCTGTACTTCTCATTGACCCTAGGAGCTAGGGCTGGGCGATATATCGGGTTTTTAGGAAATATTAATATATTTTTATATGCGATATAAGATGAGATAATATTATTTATATCGATACAGACTGTGTTGCGCTGCAATTATAGTTGTAGATCCACCAGTTCGCCTTTCTCTTCACACCCTCCTTCACATCCACCAGTTCGCCTCGCCACCCTCCCTCACAAAACGATTTTAATTTCCAGTGTTGGAATAAAATCATGAGTCGTGCTAGAGTTGAGTCACGCTCGTATCATCTCGATCGTTTATGCCTGTTTTTTAGTCGCTGACTGTTTTTTGCAGATCGCCGACGAAATCCTCGGTGCTCGCTCTGTCGTGTAGTGTGAAATGCTGAAAGTTCCTCGCCAACCGTTGCCGAGTAGTAGCCGACCAATCGCAGACGCGCGGCAAACGTCTAGCATGTTTAATATCTAGGCCAGTCGGCGACTGTGAGGCTACAGCAGCGTCTAGCTACAGCCAATGAGATCACGTAGAGAGAAAACCGCGTCACCGTTCACGCAATCACTCTGCGGCTGCGGGCGACACGTACGTTTTCATTAATAAAATATTAAATATTTACCAAAAAAAGTGTTTTTGAATAGCAGAAAGATGAGTGGGCGGCCCCCTAGGTTAAAAATCGTGTAATTGGTGGCCCCGTGTTGCCAATCTGTCATGTAGTGTGAAAGCCACAACAACTATAACACTCCCGATTACAGCTCAAACAGTCATGTAGTGTGAACCAGGCATTAGTGTGAGGTCTTGGCTCACGCAAATAGTGACGTGAACATTGTTGACAACCAATAGGAGAGCTCTGTTCACCACCAAACGGGAAGCCACGAGGAACACGCCCCGCATGCAGCTCCAACAACACGGCTCGCGAGAGTACAGGAATGTTTGGTGGGTAAAGAAGTTAGACATGGAGGAGGAGAAACTGGTGGAGCTGTGGAGTGAGCTGTGGAGTGAGCTGTGGAGTGAGCAAGAGTGCCTCTTTGACGTGTCTTCACATTTATACCACGACAGAGTGGAAAATAAAAAAAAAAGATGGACAGAAATCACTGAAGCTCTTGAAATCCCCGCTGAGTATGCTATGCACCCACTGCCAAACGGGGCTACAGTTAGAATTAGCCTAGCAGCTAACCGTACATTTAGCTGAATATGCTAACTTCAATCATATCAATGGGAAATAATCTCTAAAGGAATCGAGTAGCAGTCTTGTTGTAAACAGTGACTCTGAAAGACCCCCAGTCTTTACAAAATCATAGCCTGTGACTAGTCTGTGACTAAAAGTCTGAGACTTGTCTTTAGATGTGAGAGGGTGTCAGACTTTAGTCTATTAGCTCACTTCACAGCTCACTCCACAGCTCACTCCACAGCTCCACCAGTTTCTCCTCCTTCTGTTCAGTCCAGGAAAACCCCAGTTTCCGAACCCTCGCCATTCTCCCCTCCATGTCTAACTTCTTTACCCGCCAGACATTCCTGTACGTGCCTCGTGGCTTCCCATTTGGTGGTGAACAGAGCTCTCCTATTGGTTGATGACAATGTTCACATCACTATTTGTGTGAGCCAAGACTTCAGACTTGATAATATTAAACACGGTTGATTGTATCGGAACGCTAGGACGAGAACAAGACTGACTTCTCACACTAAACCATCCAGATGACACGAGTGCGACTCGACTCTAGCAAGACTCTCATGATTTTATCCAGACACTGGAAATTTGTTTAAAACTGTAAGACTACCAGTATCTGCTAAAGGGCTGCAAGTTTTCACTCCAAACAAACTGGAGCACACCTGAATCCACCTGTTCAATCATCTCATCTCAGTCTTCAAACGACTGACCAGATGATCTCTGGCTCTGCTGGAATGAAGCCGTGCAGCCGCACCTGCGCTTAGTGTTTAATACTAGACTCCAGTGAGTTAGAGGAAGGGCTGAGCACAAACCTTTACCTATGTAAGATAACGGAGCACTAACTAGAATATTAAAACAGCAGGAAAAGGAGAAGAAGAGAAGAATACAGAATCAGTTTTGTGAGCGTCCAGGGACGACGTGCGGAAGCCCATAACTACGGCCGCCTCGAGAGGGGGCGCCGTGTTCGTGACCTTCAGCGTGTCTCGTTAGAGCTGCGTGACGGAACAGGTCAAACAAAGCCACCTTATTCAGCTCAAAGAGGGAGAGTGAAAGACACGGAGACGCGAAGGACAAAAGGAGAGGCAAGCTAGTTCACAAATTAAGCTCACAAAAATGGGGCGAGCCTTTATAAAGCCACTGCTCTGATCCCTGATATGAGTCATAGTTTACAAGTTTCAAGCTGTATTTAAAACTGCTATTGAATTAAATAAATAGATTTTAACTACAGGTGGTGTAGGTACTTGATGGGCATCGGGATCAGGTCAGGCTGACACTGTAATACTGTAGTATGCAGAACTACAGAACTTCAACCAAACTACTCAAATAGTTCTACCTGGAAAGAACTGATCTAACTTTTGGTAGCAGATACATTTGCATAGAATAAAACCATCCAACCTTGATCCTTAATGCTATACAGCAGGGGTCACTAATAGGTGGACCACGGTCTGGATCTGGACCCAGACGTTGTCCAATGTGGACCCAAACTGATAAACTACTGAGAATGATTTCTTTTAGACTGTGTTTATTTTAAGAGGTGGAGCTTTTCTAGTCTTTACGGTATACGGGCTTTACGGTGTAGTGAACTCAGAGACCAATCACGTGCACTGTAAGATCACCGAAGGCTCCTCAGCCAATCAGATCTGTGTACATTGGGGCGTGCGGCGTGCACACAGGCGAGGTAGGAAGTGAGGAGCAGCAGCCGGAGACTAAAGCGAGTCAGAAAGAATAACGTAAAAACAGAAAAGTGAACAGAGAAAACTGAGTGTTTAACAGGAACGGTTCTGGAATGGACCTGCTCGTCTAGTTCTGGAGAACACCGCTCTGTACAACCAACATGTTCATCTGTGAAGCTGAGTTAACAAGAAGAACCACCTTTATTTACTTTCTCTATAAATAAACACTTTAAGATGATCTTTTATTCAAAAACATTCAGTTTTTTTTTAACGTAGCTCTTGTTTTTACTTAAAGTGAGTAAAAACATTTATTATTAGTTTATAAATAATTAATTCAGTTCAGTATTTAAACAGTAAATATACTGAAATATACTGAACGGTATGTGTGGTGTGTTGGTGTTTCAGTAGCTGATGGTATAAGATGCTGATACTAGACTACTTCAGTAAACAGGATACACCACTGAATCAGAACACACGTTAGAAATGATGACAGACCTTGGTCTGAGGAGATCTCCTCTAACTGGACCTTACTGACTCTAATTAAACACTCCTGTGATAATCTATTAAGAACTACTTAATTTGGGCCTAATTTGACTGTGTTTATTTTAAGCGGCGGAGCTTTTCTTGTCTTTACAGTATACGGGCTTTGTGGCACAGTGAACTCAGAGACCAATTGCATGCATTGTAAGTTCACCAAAGGCTCCTCAGCCAATCAGATCTGTGCAGATTCGGGAGTGCGGTGCACACACAGGCGAGGTACGAAGCAAGAAGCAGCAGACGGAGAATAAAGTGAGAAAAAAGGAAAGTCGATGATGAAAACCGGTTTTTAACCAGTAATAGAGAGACGTATATGTTTATTCTTCCCACAGGCAGCTGGGATTTGAGATTTAATGGGATTTAATGATTGCTTTATTTGAAGTTCTATAAATAATCTTTTCAGTTCCTTTAAAACAATAAATCTAGGTGAAATATACTGAACGGCTTTTGTAATTTGGTTTATCTTTCAGTTGCTGATGACATAAAATACAAAAGCAGGTGAGCAGAGGTGACTTCTCTGTGAATTCAAGAACTTTCAAATCACAGCAAACTTAATCTCATTCGTTTCACCAGCTGGGTGCCAGGACAGAGAAGCGTCTGATGATGATGATGCTAAAACAATGTACTGTAATGCGCTCCCAACATGTTGACTGTCCCAATTCTTACATACCTTAAACATGCTGTCTACTGAGGAACCTTATTTAGACCTGATTTTAAGAAGCATCAAACGCTTCCTCAGCCACTAAGACAATCCCATGATGCACCGCAGGCTAATCTAGGAGCAGTGAAGTGGTTTTAAAATGTGAGTTATTTTGATTCTCTGGAGTTTTAATGTGTTTCTGGTCATATAATCACACAAAACAGTATTTTATTATCAACTCTGTAACGAGTCCTTCACCATTTACACTTTTATACTCCACACATTAGCATTTATGCTAGCAGATTTTTAAACCTCGGGCTATTGTTTTGGATGCAGACTGGTAGCTTAGCAACCAGCTAAACCACCGGTGGCGTGCCGCAGTGGGCGGGAACAAGCCGTGACGCAGTCTCTCTCTAACTAGAGCGTCTCAGTAATCTGTTTTATGAGGAGAGATGAGGAGAGAACGCTGCTACTTACACAGCTGCTACCTAGACAGCCTACTTAGACACTCACTAGGATTTGGGACACACCCTTAGAGTGTGTAATGATGGAGGGGAGGAGTTTGGGTGTGGTCCTTCTCCAGGTTTAAATGACATGGGGAATAAAATTAGAGACCACCAATTATTTAATTCATGTACAGGCAACACAGCCATTGAGTTACATTTCAGGGGAACTTTCTAATTTCATGTTAAATGATCCACTTGCATAAGAACGCGGGATGTTAAACGAAAAAAATAAATAAATAAACAAATAAAAACTAGGAAAAGACGCAGAGCAGCTGGGACTCCTAACCATGGAAGTGCTTAATCCTTGTTCGTCTTTGAGAGACGGGCGAACATCCAGCTCCCCTCCACTCTTGCTCTGTATATGAAAAAAGTCTTCTGGTGTTTCTGTCCATCCTTCCACCGTAAGAAGACAACACTCTGGGTCTGAAAGACATGTAGCTGTCAAGACATCATCACTGAGAAAGAGTGCTACTGACTTCTCAGACTGAACTGTTGAAAAATCCTCCTGCAGCTCTCTTTAAAGAAAAGTGAAGCCCAGGATTATATTTAGTTAATAAGATTTCTGTTAAATATTTAAATGTAAACTAATTTGTTGAATATGTTAAATATTTAAATCGGTTAAATATTTAAATAAAAAGTGCGTAGTGTGTTTTTAATGGAAGTCTAATAAGTAAGGGGTGGTCTCAGACTCTCCTACAGTACTGTTTATATGTGTGCAGCACTGGTGTGGGTCCTCTGTTAGCCACTGGGAGCTCTCTCTCTCCTCAGGCCCATCTCACGTATAATCGCAAAGACCCCCCCCCACTCTCTCTCTCTCTCTCTCTCTCTCTCACTCTTTCTCTCTCTCTCTCTCACAGACAGTCCTGAAGTATTATGATTCCGAAGCCTCCCTCTGTGAGTCTTTCTGAATGGAAGAACAGGCTGACTGTACTGCTGTGGTGAGAGTGGGGACGGAGTGAAGGAGAGAAATGGAAGTGAGTACAGTAATGTGGGCTCTCAGCAGGCTCCTGGCCTTGCCCTGTTACTGGTGATCTATCTGGGCTGTAAAGGTTATATATGTATGCTGAAGTCCTTTATGGGGTATTTTATAGTATTTCTCTGTTGGCTGGAGCAGTGGTTTCTCTCTCTCTCTCTCTCTCTCTCTCTCTCTCTCTCTCTCTCTCTCTCTCTCTCTCTCTCTCTCTCTCTCTCTCTCACTCTCTCTCTCTCTCTCTCTCTCTCTCTCTCTCTCTCTCTCTCTCTCTAGTTAATGTTCATCTGGGGTTTGACAGCACTCATATTGGTTTTGGGCTGCAAATGGGAGGTGGTGGGGTGAAGACTGAGTCAGAAGGATAAGTAAGCCACTGTGGTTTTGTGGGACAGACTCCCCGCTCCACTCTCTGCTGTGAAACAATAAACTCTGATTTAGTAAAAATAAGAAAAATATTTCTATTTTTTCATCTTTTTCACTGAAGCACGTTTCGTAACAGTGTCAGATCTAAGTTAACAGTAATAGGGCAGCCTTAGTTAGCATACTAGCATTGATTTTTAAGTGTTGGGCCACGTTCACCAGCAAAAGTACCTCCTGCTATTAATTTCATTGGCTACGTTTACATGCAGCCTGATAATCTGTTAATAATCCGACTAATGGCTCCATCGGAATAGAATACGTCCATGTATACACCTCAATCCTAATAGACTAGTCCAAATAGATTGAGGTCATTCCGATTACAATTTCTATCAGATTGAAGGAGGTGGGTAATCCCGTAAATAATCAGTTTAATAGAATAATAACCGTGTAAACGCCTGTATCTGATTACATTCCCAATCGTAAAGTATGTCCTGTGCATGTGCAGTTGTGTCATAGTGGAAGTTTCAACATGGTGGGAGGTAGAGACTGGTCTTCTTCAGAGGAGACAAAGTTCATGCTGCAAACTAGAGATGGAAGGATCGGATCAATGGCGTTAAACAAATAAGCCTTATTTCTGTATTTACAGCTAGCGTTTCATCCAGGAAGAGGAGCCCTCCTTGAAACCCCTTCCAGCCAGCTCCCTGCAATTCCTATCTAAACCACTAGGTGGAAATACATACCCTTTTATTTTCGTTAAGACTAACTAAAGCAGCGGCCTCGCGAGAACAGTTTAAACGTTCACTGCATGCGCTGATAGAAAACATCGTCTGTCTTTACCGACTCTTCAGTGTTTACCGTATGAGACTCAGATTCATCCAGGACGTTCTGTAACATCTGTAACATCAGTGTGTCTCGTGGAACCAAAACAAGGATATTTAACATACTAATCTGATACAGTACTTAAGAGACACCACACAGCTGAACACAGTGAGTATCAGAGACAACAAACAGCAACTTAAATTTAAGATTTAAAAAGACTTCTGACAGCACATACTCTGATATAACCAGGCGTCAGCCAACAGGACACAGTCTGGGACGCTGTTTGACAGCACACAGCCACTTAAACTTTATCTGGCTGCGATTCTGCCGAGTCAGATCCCTCTGCTCACTGCTGGTGGGCATTTTGCCCTGATTTCTGTTGTAGGAACAGAAGAACCATAGGGTTCGTGTTTGGTTTAATGTTTTAATATAACAAGAATAAAGTACAGACCTGGGCAGATCGCTCAATCTTACCGGCAAGCTAGCTACTCAAGTAAGTAACCTTAGAGATGTTTGCTGTTTGTGGTGAAGACTATTTCTCGTTTTGCTGTGAATCGTTCATTTGAACACAGTCGCAATCTGCTGAATGTTTTTTTGTTTTTTCGCCTCCCATCATGCATCGTGAGATGCGGCAGATGCCAGCGGATGCAAGCAGCTGCATATCGTTAGTCAATCATGTCAATGTTGAGCCAGAGAGACGAGCAAGTAACCACTGCTATGCAGAGCCGCTCAATCGAACTCTAAAGATCTAGAAGGACGTCTCATGTCTGGTTCATTGACTGAACATACCTAAACACACCTCTTTCTCTTACTTCTGGGAAAAGGAGCAGCAGCTGTTTGAACAACTCCTATGTACGTGATTCCTTCTCCGCCCAGAAACAGGCTAGAGTCAAACTCGACACATGAATCAACAGAAAATGTCTTGTGAACAGAAATCTGTCCAGTTCCTCCATTAGTCTACCTCTTCTTGGTCTTCATTCTACTTTCTACATGCTGGTCTACCCACGGATCAACTTTAACTTCACAGCCTTTTCTCTAGAGATGGACCGATCAGTGTTTTTGAGGCCGATTCCAATCGCCACTCACCTTTCAGCACGATCGGCCAATAGCCGATACCGATCGAGGGTGGGGTTATATGCCACAGCAGAGCTACATGTAGTTATTAGCGCAAGCAAGTCATGAAACATGGTTAAACGTGGTTATCTAGAACTATAAACTCAATCACTCTGGCTGTGGTTCTTTAGCTCTCTGGCTGTTGTTGCTGCTGTTCTGTTCGTACCGGTCAGATCTGGTCTGTAGGGTTTCTGGGTTATTAGTTTGTGTTAGCTGTGTGTGTTCTAGCTCTGCTGTTACTGATACTCACTGTGTTCAGCTGTGTGGTGTCTCTTAAGTACTGTATCAGATTAGTATGTTAAATATCTTTGTTTTGGTTCCACGAGACACGCTGATGTTACAGATGTTACAGAACGTCCTGGATGAGTCTGAGTCTCATACGGTAAACACTGACAGATGGACGATGTTTTCTATCAGCGCATGCCGTGAACGCTATAAACTGTTCTAGTGAGGCTGCTGCTTTAGTCAGTCTGTGGAAAATGAAAGGGTATGTATTTCCACCTAGTGGTTCAGATAGGAATTGCAGGGAGCTGGCTGGAGAGGTTTTCACGGACGGCTCCTCTTACTGGATTAAACGGTAGCTGGAAATACAAATTAAACTCATTTGTTTAACGCCATCGATCGGCTCTCGGGATCAGATAAATTGGAGAATATATATACCGATACATAGCCAATTGATCCTTCTATCTCTACTTTTCTGTGATTTAATCTTTATACATTATCACTCGCTTAAGTAGGGGTGTGCCATATCGTATCGTACACAATAATATCGCCAACATCTTTGAATATGGTGAATGATATTATACCCTGAAATATCAACCCATCCCTAATTATTACATCAGGTACTACTTTTACTGTTTTTAGAAAAAGAAAAATTCACACTTTTCTCATTTCCTATTCTATATCTACTAGAGACAGATTTTATCTCCAGTATCATTCACTTTACTTCAGTCCTGGATATATGGAGATATTTGGAGTGCATTATTTAGTATAGTGACATTCTGGATCATTGACTTCTGTTACAATCTGATGTAAATTCTTGTATTTTTTAATATCTCAGTTAGGGGTGTGCCATATCACATCATATACAATAATAAAATTTCATTTTCATTTTGTTGCAGTCGTGTATTCTTAAAATATTTTTTTTAATTCAATGTTTTGTCATATCGCCAAGAGTACCGTTAACGCAAAAATACCATGAAATATCGTGATATTATTGTAGGGCCATATCGCCCACCCCTACGCCCTCCCCATGCCCTTCTTTTGATCTGCTGTTTCATTTGTTGCTTTCCTAAAGCAGGAGGAGCCTCTTCTGACACTGCAGACTAATGGTGATGTTCTCAGCGTGCACCGGTGACGGATTATCCTTTCTGACAGACTCACTGGGTCTCATGCATACAAATAGAAATACTTAAGCAGAGACAGAAGATTTGGATTCCGCCCCAGTCAGAGCGAGGAGAGCAGCTGCAGAGCTATGTAACTGTAGCTAAACATTACTATGCCATCGTCTAAACAAGGAGAACATGTTTGGCTCCTTCAGCGTTTCAAATGAAAGACATGTTTTGTTTAGGAAGGCGGTTCCTCAAATATGCCAAATATGACCTGAAGTCACATCAAAGCATAGAAGAACGTATCCACACTTATGCTTTCGATGCCGCATCGAAACCTTGCTTCTTTGTTCATCACTTGAAAACGACAGACGTCTCCTCCGTTGTGTGTCATCGCTAATGGACCAACACAAACTCCAAACTCACTTCTGATACGTTCTACTAACATTAATGTACGTTAGTGTCAATAACACTGACCAGACGAACACCAACCAACCCAAATGTTTGGATGGTATGTCATTCCCTGCAACAGGACGCATTAGAAAGTTGTCCCTGCTCACAATGTTCAACCAGGAACGGAGCGAGACAGAGATGTTTACACCTCCCACAGACAGCTCCACACCAACATCTCATACGTTCTGAGAGCGTGGAGATAATTAAAAGCAGCCACGTGTCTCATATCCATCCATCCATCCATCCATCCATCATCTTCTGCTTCATCCCGCTAGTCAAGGTTACAGTAGCCAATCCCAGCGTCATCAGGCGAAGGTGGGGTACACCATGGACAGGTCGCCAGTCCATCACATGACCAACACTCACTCACACCTACGGGCAGTTTAGAGTGAGGATCCTAACATGCATGTGTTTGGACTGTGGGAGGAAACCGGAGTACCTGGAGGAACCCACTCAAGCATGGAGAGAACATACACACTCCACACAGAACGTTCCGGATATCTCATATGAGTGTGAGAATGGTTCTATCACAGTTTCAGCCCAGATTTAAAGTTAGAAATGATGGCGGCCCAGACCTTGGCCTGAGGAGATCTCCTCTAACTGAACTCTAATTAAATACTCCTGCTATACAGTTAATTTCAATATATATATATATATATATATATATATATATATATATATATATATATATATATATATATAGCCTTGTGACTGGAAGGTTGCCAGTTCCATCCCATGAGCTGACAGGACACGACTGAAGTGCCCTCAAGCAAGGCACCCAACCCCTGACTGCTCCCCAGACGGTGTAGTAGGGCTGCCCACCGCTCCAGGCAAGGGTGATCATTCACTGCTGTTAGTAATAGACTATAGTCTATAGTGATGAGGCTTCTTCTCCTCCATCATACCCACCTAGAACGTTCTCCCAAATCACATTACTCTAAAACATTCTCCCTTATTCCCGCATTCGCCGTGGCTGATGTGGTTTATCAGTTCCTTTTCTAACCCTCCTTAGACAACGACCAGTAATCGAGTGTTGCTGTTTATTGGGTCCGTGTGGTCTGGGCTTTATCAGGGTACCATCCTGTGTGTCTAAAGAGAGACTGAGTTAGCACTCCTCACCAGGAACTTGCGTTTCTGCTTCCAGTGAGAGCCCTGTGCGTTAGTGTGGCGATGAGCCTCTGTCACCATGCGGATCAGCTCCCACTCAGAGCTTGTGGGCTCCGGCCGATTCTGCAAAGTCTTCACCATCTCCTCTTTCTTCCTCTTCTCCCTGTTCTCCTCTATCAGACGCCGCTTAGCCACCCGCTTCGCCTCATCCAGAACCACTGCAGAGAGAGAGAGAGAGAGAGAGAGAGAGAGAGAGAGAGAGAGAATTAGAGTCAGTGTGTTAGAGGGTATGTAGGTTAGGAGTCTGCAGTGAATCAAGGCACTTAATGGAGAAATAAATAAATAAATAAAAACACACACAATGACCATAAAAACGAGGGCAAGGTACAGTGTGCTTCTGAGCGGAGTGCGCCACACATCACTGAACTTGCTAAGGGGGTCCGAGAAAGTTCAAAAGACCAGAGATAAAAACAAAGGGAAGACACGAAAGTGAGGGGGCGAGCGCTGGAGGGTAATCAAGGAGTGCACAGGAGAGAGAGATGCATAGAGACCTGCTGGAGGCCCGGAGGAGAGAGTGTGCAATGTGAGTGCAACATGTGGACTGCAGGTCGGAGCCATATGGCTGTCATGACCCCTCAACCAGCTCTGCAGACCGTCTGAGATTCATTAACACCCGCTGTCAGCACACGTGTGTGTGTGTGTGTGTGTGTGTGTACATTTATGTGATAATTAATAAATAAATAAGTAATAGATTTACACTCCATTATCAGTACTTTCTACTCCTTACACACACACACACACATATATATATATATATATATATATATATATATATATATATGATACTGTACAAAGCAAATGTGTGTGTGTGTGTGTGTGTGTGTGTGTGTGAAGAAAAATTCCACCTAAGTTGGACCATATGTGTTTGAGGCAGGTTGTGAGGTTGCGCTTTGAACTAGTTTTCTGGTAAATGTGTGTGTGTGAGAGAGAGAGAGTGAGAGAGAGAGAGTCAAAACCCCGCCCCCACCCCGCAAACCCCCCCAGAAACTTACGGTCCATGGCCATGCCAACAGCAATGCACTTCTTGAAGCGGCAGAGCTGACACTGGTTGCGGGTGATCTTGTCAATGATGCAGCAGCCGTCATACTTGCAGGAGTAGGAGGGGTGCAGGTTCTTCTGGATGGTGCGCCGGAAAAATCCCTGAGAGACGGAGACGGGACGGAGAGAGAGAGAACGAGTAAAAGAGAGAGACATGCTGTAACAATCTTATTTTCTCTCTTTCGTGTCCACAAAAGTGTGTAATCAGTGATTTTGCTGCTTCCTGTGGTTGCTGGGGTTATTTAGAAATTTAGAAATCATTTATTTATAAGATCTTACAGAAGAGATCTCAATTTTATCAACGGGTTGGAAATGATGAAAACCCAACAATGATCTGATCTGGGCTTGTCAGGAACTTGATCAACTACATAGTTTCAGCATCACATTCAAGATCATTCAGAGAGGTTTAAGGCAACTCGAAGTGCTTTACATAAGCATTAAAATAAATCAGTTAAAGGAAATATACAAATTAAAAAATACAAGTTAAAAAAAGAAAATTAAACATAAACGTGAAGAATGAGGTTTAGGAGTGATATTAAACTGTGTGAAAAAATTAAGAAGGAGGTTTAAAAGTGAAAGAGTTGTAGAATTAGGTTCAGTAGGTTCAAGTAAGAGTTTTAAACTGAGCTGCTCAAACAGGAATGTTGCTTGAGAGAATGAGACGAGTTGATATTAAACTGTTTTAAGCTAAAAGTCTAGACTTAAGGAGCTGAATTATACATGATTTAAGATTTTTTTAGATTAAATTGTGAAGTAATTAAAATAAAGCTTATGAGCTAGACTTAACACTGAGCAAACTATAAAACAGGAGATCGCTTGGCTTATCAACTACATCTGTGGGGAAAATGGTGTCAAAGAGGTTTTTGATCAGATCTTTTCTGAAAAACAGCTGGTATGCGATTTTTAAGAAAAGGGTATTTGTTATGAGAAGTCAAGAGCTTTGCAAACATTAGCAATGGTTGGTCTACCACCATCCTGCATCACAATGCCTTATTGACGGTTTCAAGCGTTGAGCAGAAAAACCAGGGTAGGATTTCTCATGGTCCCGCATGACCAGGTCCTCCTAGGATGTGCATGCACCGCTGAAAGCTTGAGCGAGACAATAACAAACTATGCGCTCCAGAGAGAGGTTACAGTTCACCTGTATTTATCGAAAACTGACTCCCTGTACGTGCTCATTGTGGATGGTAACTAGTTTTCGATCCGGAAGCGACCTGGGGTCAAACGCACAACTGTGAAAGACAGGCGATGTTCAGAAGCAGGCGAGCTGCTTTCAGGGATTCAAAGGACCAGTGCTCAAGACTGCACTCGTGGGTTGTGGTAAAGAGAAAGAACCAAGTGGTCAGAACAAGAGCTGGAGAGCAGAACTAGCAGTTCTTACTGTAATAAGTAATAACAGCATTCACAGTCAAGTATCTGCTGGTCTGGAACTCAAGCCAGCCACTAGCGAGCAGTCAAGAAGTACATGAGCGCTGTGATGGTCTTCTCACAGTTCAATGTGACTGCGGACTAGAGATCGACCGATATATCAGTCGGCCGATATATCGGGCCGATTTTTAATTTTTAATATATTGGCATCGGCTGATATCAGAATTTCGCCGATTTAAAGTCAGGCATGTCCGCGGGCAGCCCCGTGTTATTGGTGCTGTGGAATGTGGTGCTGCAGCATGTGAAGGACCCCAGGCTGAAACCTTTGGAACTGCTTAAACAGCTGCCTACCTAGACAGCCTACTTAGACACTCACTAGGTTTTGAGACAGACCCATAGTGTATCTGACTACTGAGAAATTACAATCTCGTGTGACATACTTAGAGTTTTATGTCTTTTAGGTCCCCTTATTACATCTGAGTGGATGATGGCAGGCTCACAGTTTTTATAATTTTTTTTTTTACTACTATATGTAAATCTATTTTTATTTTTTTATTTTTTTACTTTTTTCTTATTCCTGATTATTTAATTAAGTTTTTATTTGTTTTACAATTCATCTTAATTTTGTCTCTTCTTTTTGTTTTTTAAATTTTAAGTACTCATTAAAATTAATTTTAAATTATTTTTTTAAATTATCTTTTTGTTTAATAATTGTAATGCTCGGCCACAATGTAAACGAGGGTCTCCCTCAATGTACTCCTGAGTGAAAATAAAGGTTGGTTGGTTGATTGATTGATTGAAAACCAGTAATAAATCATTTTTACGTGACCATTTTGCAACCTCTAGTCATGATTTAGCGTTAAACCTTACAGATTCTTTAAGACTGGTGAATGTAAATGACCTCAGTTCTGATTGGCTGCCATGTACTGTAATTTAAAAAGTGGTCCTGACTGAAACATGCAACTTTATACCTTCAGAATAAATGGAAAACGAGTATCTCTAAAATAGTAGCTTCACAGGAAACTCACAAACGTTCTTTACTTTTAAAGTAAGTTCACGGATATTATTAAAATGAGTACACAATGTAAATGGCATCAGGTTTTCTCAAATTATGTTAATAAACAAAAACGACACAACTGGAGATAAACAATGGACAAAAACAGTGTGTGTAAATGTTGGTTTTTTGTGACATCACAAGAACATGGGCTTAGTTTCCTGGATCAGTCGATACTATTAGTTAGTATCAGTCACAGTCAGTGTTCCTACTCTTTGGACCTTAGTGTGCATTAAAAAAATGTTTTTATGTTGGTGTGTATGTGGGTAGGTTCTCCTACCTTGCAGCCCTCGCAGGTGATACAGCGGTAGTGGTAGCCAGTGGCTTTGTCTCCACACACCACACACGGCTCATCCTTCTCTAGATAACTGGGGATATACCCTACAACACAGAGAGACCATAACACACACACTCAGACTGATACACACAAACTCTCAGAACACGTGGGTTATAGGTATTACAGGCACTCTGAGGGGCTAGCCATAAGAAATATCACATGCTAGTCATAATGTACACATTTCTGCTGAGTAGAAAACACTGTAAACAACCCCCCCCCCCAAAAAAAATAAATAAATAAAAAAAAAATATCAAAGGCTCTTATTTGCATATAGGTTTTATATCATATTGTATTATTTGTTTATTTAAAGGTAAAGAGAGAAATTCAACTTGGTATGGTTTCGTTTGCCTACAAAAGGTCTAAATATCCCTTAAATCAGCTTCAGCTTTGGTCTAAGTTGACTGATGCACTGGGAGAAAGAGCGAAAGATGAGAGAGAGAGAGAGAGAGAGAGAGAGAGAGAGAGAGACAAAGAGAGAGAGAGAGAGAGAGAGACATGCACATGCAAAGACATTTTTAAGCCAAGTAAGTGAACGAGCCTCTCTCTCTCTCCCCCTCTCTTTCTCTCTCTGTGTTCTCTCTCTCTCTCTCTCTCTCTGTGTTCTCTCTCTCTCTCTCTCTCTCTGTGTGTTCTCTCTCTCTCTCTCTGTTCTCTCTCTGTGCGCTCTCTCTCTCTCTCTCTCTGTGCGCTCTCTCTCTCTCTCTCTCTCTCTCTCTGTCTCTCTGTCTCTCTGTCTCGCTCTCTCTCTCTCTCTCTCTCTCTCTCTGTTCTCTTGTCGTCAGCCAAATGGCATGGAAAGGACAGACTGTACTTTTCCATACTGCAGCCTCCGACACTAAAGCTAACAGACAGAGGAAACGGCCTACTGACCACCGCTTCTGAAATATATGTCCAGCAGGGCTTTGGGGCGGGGGGGCGGGGGGAGAGAAGATCCTACTGTACACATGCTGCTCAAATGCATACAGAGCTAGAGGTCTGGACATGGCAGACCCTGGCTGGGCCTTACTGAGTGCTTTCTCTTTACTGATAGAACCTTTAAAAGCCCCTCAGAGACCCCGAGGCCTGCTCTGTACGCCGCTGGTGACTGCATGGGTCAGGAGAGAAAATCAATAGAGCTGCAGGCAGAGAAGTTACAGATGCAACACCATTACTTCAGCCAGAGTCACCAGCACAGGTTTAAACATACGTTCAGGGACTAATACTGCTAGCTTAGCGACAGCTCCACATCCTTTTAGGCCCAAAGCGCTCAGAAGTGAAGTGGAGCTGGATTTCCTCCTCTCTCTCTCTCTCAAAGATAATTAATAATTCCACTGACTGTCCTACTCCCTATACAGGTGGACCATCTTATATAGAGACGGACCGATCAGTGTTTTTGAGGCTGATTCCATTCGCCGATCACTTTTTAGCACGATCAACCGATAGCCGATCGAGGGCGGGGCTATATGGCACAGCAGGGCTACATGTAGTTATAAGCGCAAGCAAGTCATGAAACATGATCTAAACTGGTTTATTACCATTTTTAACGAGCTCATATGAAACAGTACAATATTTTTAACTAAATTATCAGTAAATAAACAAAGTAAATCAAACAAATATCACCAATACTGTAATCATTACATTTAGACTTTAATTTAAAACTAAAAAAGCTATTTAAATAAAAACAGTCAAAACTGCAGTCATTAAACGCAGACTCTGTTATTTTAAACTAAATCTGTAATTATTAAATGTAGAATATTGAATTTCTGCTGCTGTTCTGTTCGTACCGGTCAGATCTGGTCTGTAGGGTTTCTGGGTTATTAGTTTTGTGTTAGCTGTGTGTGTTCTAGCTCTGCTGTTACTGATACTCACTGTGTTCAGCTGTGTGGTGTCTCTTAAGTACTGTATCAGATTAGTATGTTAAATATCTTTGTTTTGGTTCCACGAGACACGCTGATGTTACAGATGTTACAGAACGTCCTGGATGAGTCTGAGTCTCATACAGTAAACACTGACAGACGGACGATGTTTTCTATCAGCGCATGTCGTGAACGCTATAAACTGTTCTCGCGAGGCCGCTGCTTTAGTCAGTCTGTAAAAAATGAAAGGGTATGTATTTCCACCTAGTGGTTCAGATAGGAATTGCAGGGAGCTGGCCGAAGGGGGTTTCACGGAGGGCTCCTCTTCCTGGATGAAACGCTAGCTGGAAATACAAATTAGGCTCATTTGTTTAATGCTATTGATCAGCTCTCGGGATCGGCTGATCACAGATACATAGCCGATCGATCCTTCCATCTCTAATCTTATAGATAATGTCGACTGCAAATCCTCTGAAACATGCCTTTCTTGTATTTCATAGCCATTTTGACTGGACACAAAATAAGTAAATATATAATATTAGATAACCGTATATGAGTAAAGAGATCATCAGGCTCTGTTTCTTAAAGGGAACCGTAACTATTTAGACATTAAAGTCTCCCAACATGCTGTACGGGTCTGAAAACCACTCAATCCAAGCAAACTACTTTTACTAGATTTTATCTAAATCCTAGTAGGCTGCCGTTTCTGTTGCTGCATCAGATATCTGTTCTCTCTCTCTTGCCCACTTTAATTCTAATCAGTATCCTTCAGCCTTTGCACTGTTAGTGTGCCATGTCTCGAGAGAAAATATTTTTTTTGTGAATATTAAAGTGGGACTGCCCAACAGTCAAGAGCTTCTGGCAGGAGGTGGTTAAATCTAATTTATTTGCTTAAAGATGACTCGAGATTTTACATACTGAATCTGAAAAAAGAACGTTTTAGGCACTCGGGGGACATTATATTTAAAGTAAGGTTTTATTTACGCTACATATAAATCTTCATACAGTATTAATAGAGTAAGTAGAGCTTCTACATACGTCAGTGTGTTTATTTAACTCTTTCCAAGCTTCTCCTAAACAACCCAGTATTATTTTCAGTTCTCATCTAATACCTGCTTTGACTGCTCAGTACTTCATTAAGCTAAATCAAGATTTGCTGCTGAAGGAACTGAACACATTCATACAATGTCTGGGGCGTCCAGGAGAAATCTGGAACCTAACTGTGTTCTTCAAACTGGAGCTCAAGATCTGATCTACTTCTCTCACAATAACATATTCATGCTACTTGTACTTGCTAAGATAGAGGCTTTTAAACAATGAGCGTAGGTGCCTAAAACTTTTGCATGGTAGTGCACGGCTGGTTGGCTTAACTGAAACATGAAAAGTCATCATCCAACACTATAGGGCTGTGTATTGGCAAGAACCTGGAGATACAATACGTATTATTAAAACCTACTATTAAAAAATACAACTGTATGAACAGGTTTATCAACGCTTACAATAGCATTGCGCCCTTGTGCTGCTTGTTAATGTTGGAGTGGAGCTGAAAACGGATTACAACATCTAGTGGTCAGAGGTTTAAACACAACACACACTGATTCACTGTCTGCCAGAATCTGTGTATCGATACTGTGTTGTTGAGAATTGATACAGTATCACAAAACATTATATCCTGATATTCCATATTTCGATCCCATGAGGGTGTGGTTGGGGCTGAAATAGTTTGTTTTGGCTTTTCTAAAAAACAGAAAATAGTAAAAAATGTATCACAAAAAACATTCCCCCTTGGGCTGTGTCTCAATCCTACTGAGCTCCTACATAGGCAGCATTTTACATCATAGTACGCGCTCCCGACATGTAGACTGTCCCAATTCTTACATACCTTAAACATGCTGTCTACTGAGGAACCTTATTTAGACCTGATTTTAAGAAAGCATCGAACTCTTCCTCAGCCGCTAAGACAATCCCATGATGCACCGCAGGCTAATCTAGGAGCAGTGAAGTGGTTTTAAAATGTGAGTTATTTTGATTCTCTGGAGTTTTAATGTGTTTCTGGTCATATAATCACACAGAACAGTATTTTATTATCAACTCTGTAACGAGTCCTTCACCATTTACACTTTATACTCCAGACATTAGCATTTATGCTAGCGGATATTTAAGCCTCAGGTTATCAATTTGGATGCCGGCCGGTAGCTTAGCAACCAGCTAAACCACCGGTGGCGTGCTGCAGTGGGCGGGAACAAGCCGTGACGCAGTCTCTCTCTAACTAGAGCGTCTCAGTAATCTGTTTTATGAGGAGAGATGAGGAGAGAACACTGCTACTTACACACTCACTACCTAGACAGCCTACTTAGACACTCACTAGGGTTTGAGACAGACCCTTGGTTTCTGTGTCTATGGACCAGTTTAACACAAGTCTTAACAGTCCGGGTTCCTTTTAGTATCAGAGCGACTGGCAAACTGATAAGTAATAAACATACTTGTATAGGATGTAATTCCTGAAGCATGTAATGATGTTAGCTCTGCGGCGGTGCTGTTGGCTGCCATGTGAAATCACTACAGCCTTTTCAGGCCAAAGCAGGATATTTATGTAGAACAAAGGCCACACACACACACACACACACACACACACACACACACACACACACACACGCTATTGCACAACGCTCTTTCTCTACACGTGTGAAGATATAACTCGGGTTTTATGGCCTCACTGCAGAGTGCTTGGGTCGACTGCATTCCTGCTAGAACTCTCCTCCGGTCACTCACTCACGTTCCCTCACTCTCTAATTCTAACCTCCCCAACCCTCCCTCCCTTTGTCTCTCTCCTTTGCTTTCTCTCCCGGTGCTCACCCTGACCCACGCTGTCAGTCAGGCTGTGCATTCCTCCGTGGCGAAGGAAAGAAAGAGAGGGAGGGATTTATTTCAGTGGATGACAGATGTGTTGTAGGTCCCCACTCCTCCTGCATGCGGGTGATAAATATCCGGCCAAAAGCAAACAGACAGAGGGAGGAATTATCTTCCGCGGCTTCTGTGCACCGCTCCTCAGCGCTCAGACCCAGTCTGGTCCTCTCCTCTGCTGTCCTGCTGTTCGCCTCTGGCCAGCTGTGAAAGAATTCAAGGTGAGGAGCTGGCAGAGGGATCAGCGGGCCTGGAAAAGAGATTTTTTTGGGGCCAGCCAAAGCAAATGGATTGGGGGGGGGGGGCAGGTCCTGAGGAGTTGAGCTTAGGTTTCTGGGACTGGTGAGGGAACGAGATCCTCAACAAGCTCCTCAGAAGCTCCTCAGAAATCTGAAACACGCTACCGCAGGGCTGGAGTCCATCCAGCAGGGTTTCGTCACTGGTGTAAGGGTGTATCGATATCAACACAGCCTCGAAAAACAAAAGCAATAAAGGCTGTGCTGAAATGTAAGCTGCTGCTGACACACCCTTCTGTTCTGAGGAGCTCTCGTTTGCTGTATTTCATAGAAATCATGGTCCATGGATAAAACTAGGCATCCAGGTGAACACTAAGGAGGTGGCTTCCAAACCTGGTTCTGGTCGACCCGCGGGACTGCCCATTTTTGTGTTCTCCTGCCAAAACACACCCACTTCAACACAGGAAGGTTTTGTTAATTATAAGAGATGGACCAATCAGCATTTCTGAGGCCAATTCCGGTTTATTACCATTTTTAACGAGCTCATATGAAACAGCATTATATTTTTAACTAAATTAACAGTAAATAAACAAAGTAAATCAAACAAATATCACCAATACTGCAATCATTACATTTAGATTTTAAACAAAAAAAGCTAATTAAATAAATACAGTCAAAACTGCAGTCATTAAACTCAGACTCTGTTATTTTAAACTAAATCTGTAATCATTAAATGTAGAATATTGAATTACTGCTGCTGTTCTGTTTGTACCGGTCAGATCTGGTCTGTAGGGTTTCTGGGTTATTAGTTTTGTGTTAGCTGTGTGTTCTAGCTCTGCTGTTACTGATACTCACTGTATTCAGCTGTGTGGTGTCTCTTAAGTACTGTATCAGATTAGTATGTTAAATATCTTTGTTTTGGTTCCACGAGACACGCTGATGTTACAGATGTTACAGAACGTCCTGGATGAGTCTGAGTCTCATACGGTAAACACTGCCAGACGGACGATGTTTTCTATCAGCGCATGCCGTGAACGATATAAACTGTTCTCGCGAGGCCGCTGCTTTAGTCAGTCTGTGTAAAATGAAAGGGTATGTGTTTCCACCTAGTGGTTCAGATAGGAATTGCAGGGAACTGGTCGAAGGGCTCCTCTGGATGAAACGCTAGCTGGAAATACAAATTAGGCTCATTTGTTTAAAGCCATCGATCGTCTCTCAGGATCGGCTAAACTGGAGAAATATTGGCTGATCACCGATACACAGCCGATCGATCCTTCCATCTCTAGCTAATGAGTGGATTAGTAGGTTCAGGTGTGTTAGGTTAGGAATGACAAATGACTGTGTTGGGTCTTTGTCTGAAAATGCATATACATGCTAGAAAAGTAGGATAAGGATGTTATGATCTGAGGGAGTAAGGAGATCAGACCTGATCCAGGCTTATTTTAACGGTTCTGATTCTGTGTTCAGGTGGAAAATTCAAACACGTACTGTCCGTCAATGCCACTGTTTTAACTCTAGGTAAGCTAGGTGTCACTGTTCTGCTTATTAGGAGCAGCACGCCAACAGCAGCACATACAAACTGGTTCAACTACTGGTTAAATATGAAATTATGGTAGAAATGTTCTGCTTTACTGGCTGTACTGGGCTGCGTATGCTTTAAAACCAGAGTCAGTGATAACAGCAAAGCTAAGTGAGAAGAAATATGTATTGTGGAAGATTGAATTCGAGTGCTGACCACTATTTAAATATCAAAGGTAACCATAAGTAACCATAAATAGCAGCTTAGTATATATAAATATAAATATATAACCACCGTCCGGCGGAGAGCACAGCTCTTTAGTCTATCGTACGAAGTGTACAGGTGAGAGAGAGGGCTCTTACCAGACATGCTCTTCACCGAACACTGACTGTTCTTCCTCTTCCTCTTCGGGCCATCGAGCCACCTGTACACAAGACAGAGAACGAGACAGAGTAAGCGAGACGGGGAGAGAACATAATGTTAGGTAAAGCTCAGCTGGACGGGGCAGACTCCTGCAGCACCGGACCCAGCTCTTCTTATTCCTCTCCTGTCAGGCGTAGGGCACGTCAACAACATGACCAAGGCAGTGAGAAGCGAAGAGGGCCGTAGACCCAGCCAGCAGCTGCCTCCTCCAACAGCTTCACCAGCGAGCATAACTGGGCTGAGGGGGCTCGCTCACTGCACCATGCAAGGGGAGCCGGGGAGCCCGTTACATAACACGGGCAGCCCTATTAACGCAGCCGCCCCGTCTCTGCGCTCCTCCGGAGACTTCACCCCTCTAAATATCCGCTCTAACGCTAACCAGGACGCCCACGCACCGAGGGCAGCCACGTGCTGGCAAGTAAACAAGAGCAGGTCACAGGGAGCCGAACCAACGTGACGTTGAACGTGACGCACTCGGTCGCGTCCCATGAAAACACCTTCCACTCTAATAAGCGTTACGTTCCTTTTGAAGCGAGAGACTAGCCAATCGCGGCTCTCCATGCCTTATTGAATCTTGGCTCAATTTGATACAATCTCTAATCTAATTGCTGTGATGATGAAAAACAAGGAGCATGTGATGTACTCCCTGTAACGCGCCAGCCCCAAAAATAAAATGCCATCTTTGTTCACCGAGTCTTCTGATGGAAAAACAACAACAGAGCCTAACACTGCAGCACTGATCTTAGCTGGCATCGGACAGATCTCGCTGTACTGTTTCAACACGGCTCTGCGGGGAAGCTAGTCTCGTGTCATTCAATAAGACTGACTATGATTTTGCAAGGACACAGGAGCCCCCCTCGCACTCTCGCTCCCGCTCTGCAGCAGTGTAAGGTAAATGTCACTCCTAAGCCTTGCTGTCTGCAGCACAATCTCTTTGATTTGCTGTCGCCTGCAGCTTTACCAATATATCTGTCAATCATCTCACAGCCTTCTCTGTCCTCTCAAAAGCTTGTCCACATCAGCAGTGTCGCACCCCAGAACGCTCACAGAAGCACACACACATATATATCTAGCCCTGGACCAGCAGGCGCTCTCTAAGGACGCCTGTCCTGCCATGCCCTGACAGCCTTAAGGCGGATTTCACATTTTAGATTGGCACCAGAGAGGACACAGGACGGGGATTTTAGGCACTGGAGGTGATGAACACTGGTATCAGCCCTACTTTAAATAAACCAAAGCCAAAATGCTCTGGCGGCACGCCAAAAAAAAAAAGAGGAAAGAGAAAAATGAGAGATGAAGATTGAAGAGATGAAGATGAAGACAATCCCCATCCTCCTATCAAGCCTGGGGTTATTTGTGGTTACCATCTCACACCTGGTTTGGCTCAGGGTCACCAACTTTGGTCTTCAAATCAGTTCATCGACTTCTCCTGAAAGCAAGACGTGTGTATGTGTCTCACGTAGACACCTTAAAATTAATGTAATTCAATGGAACCAGACGTTCTCCAAGTCGTTTATCAGGAAATTTAGGCAAACAAGAAAAATAACAAAAATAGAGATCAGCATCTCATTCCAGACCTCCATGATTGTATTTTTTATATATGTATATTGTCAATGTCCAATAAAAAACAACAATTATCTCAATTTTTGTCAAGTTTTCTTCATCAATTGAACCCAACAATGGTCATTCACAATTTCACAACAAATGGACCAATAGAAGTGCTCCAGAATAGCTTGGAAGAATTCTGGTTCCATTGACTTACATTGAAAGTAACAAGAAGGAGCCCAGAGAAAGTTAAAGAGAGACTGTATTTGAGCTTCTTTTATCCTGATCGATTTAAACAGAGACTTCAGAGAACACTGATTAGCCGAGCAGGGAAAAAAGAGAGGCCGCCGCTTAGTTTTCCCAGAAAACATCAATTATTTCACATCCAAATGGAAGGACTACATGACTTTGCCATTAGCAGGGAGAGCCCTCAGCGAGTTAACATCACACAGGACCAGCTGCGGTTCGCACACTGTGACTGTAAGCTGAGCGCTTCGCTCCGAGTTCTGTTTTGTACAAAAACAACAAAAAAACAACAAAAAAACACAGAATAAAAGAAATAAATAAAATCTGGTACCTCTTCTGACACGGTATAGAAACAATCCAAAATTACTCATGAAATAATGATACGCGGCGCGACTTCCATCAGAATTTAAACGCTCCGACTCCAACAAGCTCCTTGATCAAAGTCGCGAGCGCGGCTTCTCTGCAGAAGAACTCACGAACATCAAACGCTTCCCCCAGACGAGTCGCCACCAGCGCTACAGTGAAAACCACTTCATCTGAACTCTCCAACTGAAGAGCGGGCAGCGCAGCCACAGGAAACGGAGCTCAGGGTAAAGAGTGCAGAGCTGTGACAGGTGTGCATGTCTGTATGTATGAATGTATGTATGTATGCACGTGTGTGTGTGTGTGTGTGTGAGAGAGAGAGAGCCTTACCTGATGACGCAGTGCGAGTGCAGAATGTGCATGGCTGGAGGAAAGAACTCTGCTGGAGTTCAGACTGTGCTGTCTGGCCGGTGCTGCCACACTCACAACACTTCACTTCCACATCAACTGAGCTCACAGCAAACACTGACAGAGCCGTGTACTCGCACATCCACTCCCTCCTCTTGCATAAGCGCTCGCTTTCTCTCTCTCTCTCTCTCTCTCTCTCTCTCTCTTAAACTCTCTATCTCTCTTTTTTGTAGTCTCTCTCTCTCCCCAGCTACGTGAGACCCCTGTGACTGTCTTGTTTGCAATTTTCGAAGAATTCCTGGTCATAACAGCCGTGCCCACTGTTCGAATCCTCTGTGACTATCAGCTGCTATTTTCTAAGAACTCCTCTCTCTATCTCTCTCTCTATCTCTCTCTCTATCTCTCTTCTCTCTCTCTCTCTTTCTCTCCATGTGTGTATGTCGCAGTAATCCTGCTTTGGGACAGAGATTGGGAGATTGGGAGAGGGAGGTGGGATTAAAGATGGTTGAGTGAAGCTGGATGAAGGGCCTAAATAAGCACAGTGACTCAGCCCCCCCCCTCTTATTATCTCTTATTTACACAAAAAAAAAGTAAAGCACTGCACATGTCAGTTAAACTAGAAATCCACTGCTTCCTGTCTGTACTGTGAAATCAGGGTGTTGTCTGATGCCATATGATCAACAACGACTAAATGCCAATACGTATGTAGCACATTGGCCTAAACACATAGCTTATATAGCTAATAAAGCATATAGCTTTCTACAGTGTGATGAGAACATACAGTATTATAAATACACCGTGTTGGGCGAGTGTTGGATAAATACAAAGTTAACTATCCTAAATATTCCAAACCTTCCTTTTCCCTTTAATTCATGCTGTTTAGGCTGTTACTGCTAAGCAACAAACCTCTCTCTTCTTAAAATAATTAAAACCAGCTATTTCACCAGATTTATCAGTCTACTCAGGCTTCAGTAGAGCTCAGTAACACTGAGATTAAAACCAGGTTTATCAGTCTACTCAGGCTTCAGTAGAGATCAGAAACACTGAGATTAAAACCAGATATATCAGTCCACTCAGGCCTCAGTAGAGCTCAGTAACACTGAGATTAAAACCAGGTTTATCAGTCTACTCAGGCTTCAGTAGAGCTCAGAAACACTGAGATTAAAACCAGGTTTATCAGTCTACTCAGGCTTCAGTAGAGCTCAGAAACACTGAGATTAAAACCAGGTTTATCAGTCTACTCAGGCTTCAGTAGAGATCAGAAACACTGAGATTAAAACCAGGTTTATCAGTCCACTCAGGCCTCAGTAGAGCTCAGTAACACTGAGATTAAAACCAGGTTTATCAGTCCACTCAGGCCTCAGTAGAGCTCAGAAACACTGAGATTAAAACCAGGTTTATCAGTCTACTCAGGCTTCAGTAGAGATCAGTAACACTGAGATTAAAACCAGGTTTATCAGTCTACTCAGGCTTCAGTAGAGCTCAGAAACACTGAGATTAAAACCAGGTTTATCAGTCTACTCAGGCTTCAGTAGAGCTCAGAAACACTGAGATTAAAACCAGGTTTATCAGTCTACTCAGGCTTCAGTAGAGCTCAGAAACACTGAGATTAAAACCAGGTTTATCAGTCTACTCAGGCCTCAGTAGAGCTCAGAAACACTGAGATTAAAACCAGGTTTATCAGTCTACTCAGGCTTCAGTAGAGCTCAGAAACACTGAGATTAAAACCAGGTTTATCAGTCTACTCAGGCCTCAGTAGAGCTCAGAAACACTGAGATTAAAACCAGGTTTATCAGTCTACTCAGGCTTCAGTAGAGCTCAGAAACACTGAGATTAAAACCAGGTTTATCAGTCTACTCAGGCTTCAGTAGAGATCAGAAACACTGAGATTAAAACCAGATATATCAGTCCACTCAGGCCTCAGTAGAGCTCAGTAACACTGAGATTAAAACCAGGTTTATCAGTCTACTCAGGCTTCAGTAGAGCTCAGAAACACTGAGATTAAAACCAGGTTTATCAGTCTACTCAGGCTTCAGTAGAGCTCAGAAACACTGAGATTAAAACCAGGTTTATCAGTCTACTCAGGCTTCAGTAGAGATCAGAAACACTGAGATTAAAACCAGGTTTATCAGTCCACTCAGGCCTCAGTAGAGCTCAGTAACACTGAGATTAAAACCAGGTTTATCAGTCCACTCAGGCCTCAGTAGAGCTCAGAAACACTGAGATTAAAACCAGGTTTATCAGTCTACTCAGGCTTCAGTAGAGCTCAGAAACACTGAGATTAAAACCAGGTTTATCAGTCTACTCAGGCCTCAGTAGAGCTCAGAAACACTGAGATTAAAACCAGGTTTATCAGTCTACTCAGGCTTCAGTAGAGATCAGTAACACTGAGATTAAAACCAGGTTTATCAGTCTACTCAGGCTTCAGTAGAGCTCAGAAACACTGAGATTAAAACCAGGTTTATCAGTCTACTCAGGCTTCAGTAGAGCTCAGAAACACTGAGATTAAAACCAGGTTTATCAGTCCACTCAGGCTTCAGTAGAGCTCAGTAACACTGAGATTAAAACCAGGTTTATCAGTCTACTCAGGCTTCAGTAGAGCTCAGAAACACTGGGATTAATAACTGATCACATTAACTGAGATCCTCCTTAGAATTTCTCCAACATGCATGTCCGCTACACACTGTAAACTGATTTTAAAATAGTAATTAATAAACAGGGATGGTGTTTCTTTTAATACGGCATGCTTTCTGATTATTTAGTGGGTAGATCTTCTAAAAGTCTTCTCCTTTAAATGTAACGTGGACTGAATTCAGATATTTAATTTCTGTACTCTGAATATGGATGTAAACATTGTACATAAATGTAGACGATGCTGTAAAGAAAAACTAATCAATCAATCAACCTTTATTTTATCTCAGAAATACATTGAGGGGTGACACTTATTTTCAATGCAGCTGAGCATTTACACTTTAAGGGATTCAAAACAAACAAAAATAATAAAAATAAATAAAATACAAATTTTACAATAAACATTTAATATAGATGAATAAAATATAAATGATTTTAGATAATCTCATTTAAAACAATCACAGACTTTCTGATGGTGACTAGAAACTAAAAAGTTTAAAATGTTTCAGCGAGCAGAGCTGCTCGAATGATTGTCATCTGCGGGTTGTTGTGACTAATAATCTCATTGTGATCTAAATTCAGTTACGAAGTTCCATGTGTGAGCATTCCAGAGTCTTCCAGCTTGCTTTTCCTCTGCTGGTAATATCATTACTGTAATTACCATCTGGCCTTGTTATAATGATAACTCTATTACGCAGCTATACTCTGTACCAGGGTGGCTTTGTTTCACTGGTGGTGGAAATGCTTAAACAACGAAAGCTGATGATGAACACGACTCTGGATGTAGTCACCAACGCCAGATCAGTTTAAGAAGTTGGATCATTTAGATAATTTTCGCTGCCAAACAAAACTTCAGCACATAGTTTGGGGGTTTAAGGGAAATAACATTAAATATGCTGTATGTTATAAATACATCACACAGCAAAGAGAAGCAGAACGCATCTCCAGCTTTCTGGGAAGGGACTGATTTGAGTGACAGCAGTGCTGAAGGCAGTCGGGATGTGTGCCGTGTTCAGAACTGTTCTGGAGCTGTCCCGGCCTGTGGTTCCTGCTCTTCCTCTGCCTAAATGCCTCGCATCCCTGTTTGCTGTTTGTGCTGCTGTTCTCCGCTCCCTCTAACTCCCTCCCTCGCTCGCTCACTCACTCACTGGAGGTTTTATGAGGAGAAGCTTATTTTAGCCCTAGTCTAAATGTGCGCTGGCACACTCCTGCAAACACGTGCTCTTTCTCTTCTGAGAGACAGAGAGAGATGAAACAGCAGAGCGAGAGAGAGAGAGAGAGAGAGAGAGAGAGAGAGAGAGAGAGAGAGAGAGAGAGAGAGAGAGAGAGAGAGAGCATGTGATTTTAGATAAGGCAGTAATTGGACTGAGGCATTTTAACACATATAAAGTTCTCCAGCTGACTGCCACCAGTAGAGGCCACTCACCCCCTGCTAAACAAACACGCTTCTACAATTTGGGAACAAACTCTTTCCTCACTCTCTCTCTCTCTCTCTCTCTCTTTTTTTTAAAGCATTAATTTTAGCTTTTGAGAAATCTAATTTTTTCATATCCTGATTTTACTAATTTCCTCCTCATCCCAGTAAACGGGCAGCTATTACTGGAGATTACTGGTGCCTTAGAAATCCACAGGTTTGCTAATTGAACATGAGGGTTACACCATGCGTAAGCTATGATGCTCTTCTCCGCTGTGCATGCTGCACGGTCTACGATGCACACCTGGGAGCTGAAGGACGGATGTGGATGTAGCCACCAATGCCAATCATTTAGATCGTTTATGCTGCCAAATAACTCAGCACACATAACTTGAGGTCTTACGGGGAATAGCATTAAACATAGAGATGGAAGGACCGATCAGATATATATCAGTATCGGCTGATTTTTAATCAAAATATGTGATCTGCCGATATTTCTCCAATTTAATGCCGATCAATGGCGTTAAACATGGCCTAATTTCTGTATTTACAGCTAGCGTTTCGTTGAACCCCCCTTCGGCCAGCTCCCTGCAATTCCAATCTGAACCACTAGGTGGAAATACATACCCTTTCATTTTCCACAGACTGACTAAAGCAGCGAGAACAGTTTCAGATTGTGGATATTTGTTTGATTTACTTTGTTTATTTACTGTTAATTTAGTTTAAAATATTGTACTGTTTCATATGAGCTCGTTAAAAATGGTAATAAACCAGTTTAGACCATGTTTCATGACTTGCTTGCGCTAATAACTACATGTAGCCCTGCTGTGGGATATAGCCCCGCCCCCGGTCGGTATCGGCTATTGGCCGATCGCACTGAAAGGTGATCTGTGATCAGAATTGGCCTCAAAAATGCTGATCAGTCCATCTCTAATTAAATACGCTGTAATCAGATAAAGCACTGGGATGCAGATACATATACAATTTTAAAATGTAGAAGTTTGGACTAGGCATTAAAGAGAAATACAATATTTACTACCCTGGGGCTAAAAAATTCAGCAAAATGAATATAATTCAGATTTTTTCTCACAGCACTGGCATTGAGCTCGTTTATTTCAAACCAAAACTTAGGTAACAAATATCGGTTTGAAGTAGAGATGGAAAGATCGGTCAACTATGTATCGTATCGGATGATTTTTAATCAAAATGTGTAATCAGCCGAAATTTCTCCAATTTAGCCGATCCTAAGAGCTGATCGATGGCGTTAAACAAATGAGCCTAATTTCTGTATTTACAGCTAGTGTTTCGTTGAAACCTCCTTCTAATTCAATATTCTACATTTAATAATTACAGATTTAGTGTAAAATAACAGAGTCTGAGTTTAATGACTGCAGTTTTTACTGTATTTATTTAATTAACTTTTTTAGTTTTAAATTAAGGGTCTGAATGTAATGATTGCAGTATTGGAGATATTTGTTTGATTTACTTTGTTTATTTTCTGCTAATTTAGTTTAAAAAATTATACTGTTTTATATAAGCTCGTTAAAAACAGTAATAAACCAGTTTAGACCATGTTTCATGACTTGCTTGCACTAATAACTACATGTAGCCCTGCTGTGACATATAGCCCCGCCCTCGATCAGTATCGGCTATCGGCCGATCATAATGAAAGGTGATCGTGATCAGAATCTGCCTCAAAAACACTGAATTTAACATAACTCTATGCTGCTATTAATATGTTTCTAATACCATCACGCATCCCGGCTGAAAACACAACACTATATCTGAATATCGACCCAAAAGCTTTTCTGCCCAAAAGTAGGCAGACAGTAACTGAGCTCAAACTGTGCCACGCAATTAATTATTTATACAGTACAGAAGGTTCTGAGCTGAAACTGGAGCTGAACTTCATATACGTTATGCACTTTCATTATTGTAAATTAGGAAGGAAGGTAACTGTGTACTGCTGTGTCACTGTTCTATAACAGGAGTATTTAATTAGAGTCAGTAAGGTCCAGTTAGAGGAGATCTCCTCAGGCCGGTCCAGACCATCATCTCTAACGTGTGTTCTGATTCAGTGGTGTATCCTGTTTACTGAAGTAGTCTAGTATCAGCATCTTATACCATCAGCTACTGAAACACCAACACACCACACATACCGTTCAGTATATTTCAGCATATTTACTGTTTAAATACTGAATTGAATTAATTATTTATAAACTTCTAATAAAAAAACTGAATGCTTTTGAAAAAAGTTCATCTTAAAGTGTTTATTTATAGAGAAAGTAAATAAAGGTGGTTCTTCTTGTTAACTCAGCTTCTCAGATGAACATGTTGGTTGTACAGAGCGGTGTTCTCCAGAACTAGACGAGCAGGTTCATTCCAGAACCGTTCCTGTTAAACACTCAGTTTTCTCTCTTCACTTTTCTGTTTTTACGTTATTCTTTCTGACTCGCTTTAGTCTCCGACTGCTGCTCCTCTCTTTCTACCTCGCCAACTTGCAAAGATCTGATTGGCTGAGGAGCCTTTTTTGATCTTACAGCTCACGTGATTGGTCTCTGAGTTCACTGTGCTGTGAAGCCCGTATACCGTAAACACTAGAAAAGCTGCACCGCTTACAATAAACACAGTCTAAATTAAATTATTCTCAATAGTTTATCAGTTTGGGTCCACATTGGACAACGTCTGGGTCCGGATCTGAACTATTAATGACCCCTGGTTTAAATGCTGGACTGAAATGCTGAATTTAATAAATGCTTTTTTCATCACTTTAAGTAAAAACAAGGGCTACATTTAAATATTTCTGAAAAAATTATTATTTATAATTAAAAAGTAAATAAAATGTTTAGTCTTGTTAACTGAGGTCCACATCTTATCAGTTTATCTCTCTCTCGTATTCCTCCACACTTTCTCTTGTTCAGTGAGAGAAGTGAGCTCTTGGTGGTCCATCCAGGACTTTAAATCTGGGCTGAAACTGTGTTGGACCTTCTCACACTTATCCAGAACTTTCTGTGTGGAGTGTGTATGTTCTCTCCGTGCTTGAGTGGGTTCCTCCTGATACTCTGGTTTCCTCCCACAGTGCAAACACATGCATGTTAGGTTAATCACTCAACCATGTGATGGACTAGCGACCTGTCCATGGTGTACCCTGCCTTCGCCCAACGATGTTGGGATTGGCTCCAGCTCCCCCCGGTGACCCCGACTAGTGGGATAAAGCGGAAGCTAATGGATGGATGGATGGATGGATGGATGGATGGATGGATGGATGGATGGATGGATGGATGGATGGATGGATGGATGGATGGATGGATGGATGGATGGATGGATGGATGGATGGATGGATGGATGGATGGATGGATGGATGGATGGATATGAGATACGTGACTGTTTTTAATTATCTCCACGGTCTCAGAACGTATGAGATGTTGGTGTGGAGCTGTCTGTGGGAGGTGTAAACATCTCTGTCTCGCTCCGTTCCTGGTTGAAAAGTTGTTTTTCGTCGTCGACTTTTCTTTTTTTAGAGCACGCCGTCTCACTCGCTTTACTCTACGCCTGCTGCTTCTCGCCTCGATCTGATTATCTGTACAGATCTGATTGGCTGAGGAGAGTGTTTGGCGATTTTACTACGCACGTGATTGGTCTGTGAGGTTACTGCGCCACCCGTATACCATAAAGACAAGAAAAGCTCCACCACTTAAAATAAACACGGTCAACATTACATTATTCTCAATAGATTATCAGTTTGGGTCCACGTTGGTCTCTTAATCATCTCTGCAGGGTTCGTCTGCCTTCTGTTATAATGCTTCATATGGAACTCAGGCTGTCGTGCGGGGGAAATGGTGTGTTACGCTGGGGCCGGTTATAAATGTTCTCCTAAACGTATCACTAAACAGCCCAGGAGTGTTCTCAGTGTTCTTCTGTGCTAATGCCATAAAGAGACTATATCATGCCAAGCTCCTACATACTGGTGGAACCTATTCCAAGTTTCAGGCACTAGAATACTCAACACTATACTCTCCGTTCGGAACGCCTGAGGGAAGAGCGTCTTTTCGGGATTTACTCTGGTTAACCACTACTCACAGTGACAAACCTCAGTCTGCTCTGCTCGCATTCATTCCTACAGCACGGTTTACAGAGCAGACAAGAAACGCTCACCCCGACTGGATCATCCTCTCCATCCAAGCTAAACCGCACGCAGCCAAAAAGCCCTGTTCACGTGGAGACCTACTCGTTTTATTATGCGTAGGGCTGGGCGATAAAACGATAACGATAAATATCGTGAAAAAACGTTTCCTCGATAGAACTACACGCCATCATCATGGAACAAAGGAGCAAGTTCAGTGGCAGGTTCCTGTCACTTACAATTTTAGTGTCAGGTTCCTGACAAAGGATCTCCTGAGTCTGTCTGTAGCTGCTCTACAGACAGACTCAGGAGATCCTTTGTCCCGAGAGCCATCAGACTCTTCAACTCCTCCCATTGAAGCACTCCCGGACACTCAACACTTTACTGGACATCTTATGTCAGCACTCATAGACACTCTCGACACTTTACTGGACGTCTTATGTCAGCACTCATAGACACTCTCGACACTTTACTGGACATCTTATGTCAGCACTCATAGACACTATTGACACTTTACTGGACATCTCATGTCAGCACTCATAGACACTATTGACACTTTACTAGACATCTTATGTCAGCACTCATAGACACTATTGACACTTTACTGGACATCTTATGTCAGCACTCATAGACACTCTCCACACTTTACTGGACATCTTATGTCAGCACTCATAGACACTCTCCACACTTTACTAGACATCTTATGTCAGCACTCATAGACACTCTCCACACTTTACTGGACATCTTATGTCAGCACTCATAGACACTCTCCACACTTTACTGGACATCTTATGTCAGCACTCATAGACACTCTCGACACTTTACTGGACATCTTATGTCAGCACTCATAGACACTCTCGACACTTTACTGGACATCTTATGTCAGCACTCATAGACACTATTGACACTTTACTGGACATCTTATGTCAGCACTCATAGACACTCTCGACACTTTACTGGACATCTTATGTCAGCACTCATAGACACTCTCCACACTTTACTGGACATCTTATGTCAGCACTCATAGACACTCTCCACACTTTACTGGACATCTTATGTCAGCACTCATAGACACTATTGACACTTTACTGGATGTCTTATGTCAGCACTCATAGACACTATTGACACTTCACTGGAAATCTTATGTCAGCACTCATAGACACTATTGACACTTTACTGGACATCTTATGTCAGTACTCATAGACACTCTCCACACTTTACTGGACATCTTATGTCAGCACTCATAGACACTATTGACACTTTACTGGACATCTTATGTCAGCACTCACAGACACTATTGACACTTTACTGGACATCTTATGTCAGCACTCATAGACACTCTCCACACTTTACTGGACATCTTATGTCAGCACTCATAGACACTCTCCACACTTTACTGGACATCTTATGTCAGCACTCATAGACACTCTCGACACTTTACTGGACATCTTATGTCAGCACTCATAGACACTATTGACACTTTACTGGACATCTTATGTCAGCACTCATAGACACTCTCGACACTTTACTGGATGTCTTATGTCAGCACTCATAGACACTCTCGACACTTTACTGGACATCTTATGTCAGCACTCATAGACACTATTGACACTTTACTGGACATCTTATGTCAGCACTCATAGACACTCTCGACACTTTACTGGACGTCTTATGTCGGCACTCATAGACACTCTCGACACTTTACTGGATGTCTTATGTCAGCACTCATAGACACTCTCGACACTTTACTGGATGTCTTATGTCAGCACTCATAGACACTCTCGACACTTTACTGGACATCTTATGTCAGCACTCATAGACACTATTGACACTTTACTGGACATCTTATGTCAGCACTCATAGACACTCTCGACACTTTACTGGACGTCTTATGTCGGCACTCATAGACACTCTCGACACTTTACTGGATGTCTTATGTCAGCACTCATAGACACTCTCCACACTTTACTGGACATCTTATGTCGGCACTCATAGACACTATCGACACTTTACTGGACATCTTATGTCAGCACTCATAGACACTATTGACACTTTACTGGACATCTTATGTCAGCACTCATAGACACTCTCCACACTTTACTGGACATCTTATGTCAGCACTCATAGACACTATTGACACTTTACTGGACATCTTATGTCAGCACTCATGGACACTATTGACACTTCACTGGACATCTTATGTCAGCACTCATAGACACTATTGACACTTTACTGGATGTCTTATGTCAGCACTCAGACACTATTGACACTTTACTGGACATCTTATGTCAGCACTCATAGACACTATTGACACTTCACTGGACATCTTATGACAGTACTCATAGACACTATTGACACTTCACTGGACATCTTATGACAGTACTCATAGACACTATTGACACTTCACTGGACATCTTATGTCAGCACTCATAGACACTATTGACACTTTACTGGACATCTTATGTCAGCACTCATAGACACTATTGACACTTTACTGGACATCTTATGTCAGCACTCATAGACACTCTCCACACTTTACTGGACATCTTATGTCAGCACTCATAGACACTATCAACACTTTACTAGACATCTTATGTCAGCACTCATAGACACTCTCCACACTTTACTGGACATCTTATGTCAGCACTCATAGACACTCTCCACACTTTACTGGACATCTTATGTCAGCACTCATAGACACTCTCCACACTTTACTGGACATCTTATGTCAGCACTCATAGACACTCTCGACACTTCACTGGACATCTTATGTCAGCACTCATAGACACTATTGACACTTCATTGGACATCTTATGTCAGCACTCATAGACACTCTCGACACTTTACTGGACATCTTATGTCAGCACTCATAGACACCCTCGACACTTTACTGGATGTCTTATGTCAGCACTCATAGACACTACTGACACTTTACTGGACATCTTATGTCAGCACTCATAGACACTATCGACACTTTACTGGACATCTTATGTCAGCACTCATAGACACTCTCGACACTTTACTGGATGTCTTATGTCAGCACTCATAGACACTCTCGACACTTTACTGGATGTCTTATGTCAGCACTCATAGACACTATTGACACTTTACTGGACATCTTATGTCAGCACTCATAGACACTATCGACACTTTACTGGACATCTTATGTCGGCACTCATAGACACTATCGACACTTTACTGGACGTCTTATGTCAGCACTCATAGACACTATTGACACTTTACTGGACATCTTATGTCAGCACTCATAGACACTATTGACACTTTACTGGACATCTTATGTCAGCACTCATAGACACTATTGACACTTTACTGGACATCTTATGTCAGCACTCATAGACACTATTGACACTTTACTGGACATCTTATGTCAGCACTCATAGACACTCTCGACACTTTACTGGACATCTTATGTCAGCACTCATAGACACTCTCCACACTTTACTGGACATCTTATGTCAGCACTCATAGACACTATTGACACTTTACTGGACATCTTATGTCAGCACTCATAGACACTCTCGACACTTTACTGGACATCTTATGTCAGCACTCATAGACACTCTCGACACTTTACTGGACATCTTATGTCAGCACTCATAGACACTCTCCACACTTTACTGGACATCTTATGTCAGCACTCATAGACACTCTCGACACTTTACTGGACATCTTATGTCAGCACTCATAGACACTATTGACACTTCACTGGACATCTTATGTCAGCACTCATAGACACTCTCCACACTTCACTGGACATCTTATGTCAGCACTCATAGACACTATTGACACTTTACTGGACATCTTATGTAAAATAAGAGAAAATAACAGAAATCGTTAACATGAGCGACACAATTCCTGAAGAACACACCTCAACGGACACAGTCCAAAGCTCTGGGAAGCCAGAAGCATGAGGAAAACGCATGGGCATCCTAGACGGTCCAGACAGAAGCTCGGGACTTAACTACAGGGTAGGAATTCCGCTGACCACGGCGGTGACTGGACACAAAGAGCTGTGCATTGTATTTATAAATAAACAAAGCAAGTCTGGCCGCCTGTCTGGCTTGTCTACAGTGGTTCCTCTCAACTCTCTGAGCGCGCTACGTCTCAAATCTGACGTGCGGTCAGCTGAAAGAGGCGACTGAAGGGATATTGGGACCAATGATGTTCAGAATGCCAGCAAATGTCTACTAAAAACCGAATTAGGGGCCCCAGTCGTGCGAGTCAACATTGTGTTTGTCGGCCGCAGCACCCCTATCAGCATTCTAAACCAATTAGACGAGCCGAATTCAGGATAATTAAATTCTCTGTTGCGGCCCTGATGCTATCTCGCGGTGGTAAATAGGAAAGTAATTGCTCAGAACACCTCAAGCCACTGTTACAGCAATAAGCACCCAAACGGGCTAATCTTCAATCAACTGCAGTCCTCCAAACCGAGAGTTCACGTAGACGGTGGGCCGCGCTCGAGGGGATATAATTACGCCGGTCACTCCGGCTGTACTGGTGTGTTTAAATAGAACACGGCGTCCAGGGAGGGCCGTCGGGGGGATCAGTTGGGGCTGAGCGTGAAACGGATGACAGAGGGTGGACTGTAAGGCGAGAGAGGGCACCTTACCCAGAGTAAAGAGAGAATGGCGCTTTGGGCTTCTGCTCTTTAATTTTCCCCGGAACTCGAGAGCCCGCGATAGAGCCTGGTCACGCCCCCCTCCGCGCCGCTCGAGAGCTCCGACGGCTAATCCTCTGACAGGTGTGTGCTGCGTGAGCGTAACCAAGCCGTGCTGCCGGGCCTCGCTTTTGATTTACACCCTTAATCTGCTCCTGCCAGCACCTGCGACGGATCCCAAAGTACATTCCAGCGGTGAATCAAACCCCGACCATTACACCCTGCACGGCACCAACCACACCGCATCCATACTGCTCGGCTATAAATCAGTATGCTGGCACCGTTTGAATGAAATCATTTGTGTTCCTCGAGTCGTGGATTAAAAAAAATAGATCACGTGACTGTCCTGAACACTCAGAGTAGGGCTGACTGGACGAATCACCATACGTACTGGGTTTATACAGCTAGACTGCCAGCCTCGTGATATCAGGGTTCAGGCTTTTGCCAAAACACTACCGCTCAAAAGTTTGGGATCACAGTGAAATGTTCTTGTTTTAATGGAGTATCTTCTTCCTTAACACAACAATGGACTGACGGGTCTCTAAAGAAAGTTGTTTCTTTCTGGTCATTGTGAGTCGGTCAGCAAGCCATCAACTGCTGATCTTCAGATACTAAACTAACCTAGAATGTTGTTCCCTTTTATACTCACTTATTAGTAGAATGTTTTTCAGCTGTGCATCACAATTGATCAAGAGTGTCCTAACAACCAATTAGTCCAATAACATCCTTAACTTGGATTGGCGGCCGTACCAGGAGATTTAGACAGAGGACTGAGAATTACTGATAATAGACTATATGTAAAATAAGCCTCTATACAAAAATAGACTTTAATACAATGATTTATATTCTTTAAAAATCATCTGAAACACTTACATTCATTGTGAAATGGACAATATTGTTTGTAAATTGCATGAAAATCGCATAAAATTAAATTCTAAAGTGATCTTAAACTTCTGAGAGGTAGTGTATATGTTTTTTTAATTAAAGAGCAATAATAAATATATAAGATAAAATAAGGTTTCTTAACATTGTATTGCTTAAATTGCATATAGTACAGTTTTAAACAAAACATTTGAATAATTATTATTATTAAAATTTATTACTAGACCTATATATCATAATTTAAGTACAAGACTGTCTACTGTACACTCTATACTATACTGAAACTTCTCCTACACTTACTGGACCTGCTTACTGTAAACTAACTAAACTCTCTGTACTGGATTTGGTGCATTTTAGGCTCTAAATTACTACAAACCTGATATGTACCACCTGATATTTAGATTACTGTGTATTTTACGTTCTTGTGAGTGTGTTTATTTGTAACTATGATCAAAACAATAACGTGAATGAAGCTCAGGCTTTTATTTTCTTTGGTTATGTTCTTAATAGAGATGGACAGATCGATCGGCCATGTATCGGCTGATTAAAATATATGAAAACTATGCGATCGGCTGATATTTCTCCAGTGTAGCCGTTCAAGAGAGCCGATCAATGGCGTTAAACACGAGTCTAATTTGTATTTACAGCTAGCGTTTCATCCAGGAAGAGGAGCCCTCCGGCCAGCTCCCTGCAATTCCTATCTGAACCACTAGGTGGAGATACATACCCTTTTATTTTCCACAGACTGACTAAAGCAGCGGCCAGTTTATAGCGTTCACGGCATGCGCTGATAAAAAACATCATCCGTCTGGCAGTGTTTACCGTATGAGACTCAGACTCATCCAGGACGTTCTGTAACATCTGTAACATCAGCGTGTCTTGTGGAACCAAAACAAAGATATTTAACTCTACTACTAAAATGAAAGTGTATGTATTTCCACCTAGTGGTTCAGATAAGAACTGCAGGGAGCTGACTGGAGGTCTCCTCTTTGTGGATGAAACGCTAACTGGAAATACAAATTAGGCTCATTTGTTTAAAGCGATCGATCGGCTCTCGGGTTCGGCTAAATTGGAGAAATATCTGCTGATTGCATATTTCGATTAAAAATTTAAATTGATATCTATTTCTAATCAGAATGCTTGCATCCACAGTAAACAGTTTCGTTACTGTTCAGATCATATCTCAGCTCTCTGTAAAGGCCACTACTGCAATAACAATTAACAGGTGATATATTCTGCTGGCCAGACAACAGTCATGTGGACCAGGATGCTGAGAAGATCCTGTGATTTGTTCGAGGGCTCATTTGCATATTGCAGCCTTCTGCGATATCAGCACTGCAAAGGTCGATGCTGTGATAAAGATGAATCAACAGTATACTACGCCCAACACACACACACACACACACACACACACACACACACACACACACACACACACACACACACACACTGGAGCAGCCTGGGAGATCAGTAGTTTGGACGTAAATACCATGTACTCTTAAAGTCACGACCCTCTTGTAGCCTCTACTCTCTACAGCCGGAGAAGAGATGGTGATGATGAAGCAACGAGCAGCTCTACTTCTTATTAGAGATGGACCGATCAGTGTTTTTGAGGCCAATTCTGATCGCCGATCACCTTTCAGTGCGATCAGCCGATAGCCGATACTGATCGAGGGCGGGGCTATATGCCACGGCAGGGCTACATGTAGTTATTAGAGCAAGCAAGTCATGAAACATGATCTAAACTGGTTTATTAAATTTTTATCGAGCTCATATGAAACAGTATAATATTTGTAACTAAATTAGAAGTTGGTCTAAATTAGAAGTTGGTCTATGTGGGAGTAAACCGCTTGATAAGCTCCAGAAGAGCCACATCTGAAAAGTATCTCTACTAGGAACAGCAGAGCGTGGATCCAGGTGGAACATTAAGCAGCAGAATGAACGTCTTCTACAGCCGAGAAGATCTGCTTATCTAGAACTATAAACTCAATCACTCTGGCTGTGGTTCTTTAGCTCTCTGGCTGTTTCTGCTGCTGTTCTGTTCGTACCGGTCAGATCTGGTCTGTACGGGTTTCTGGGTTATTAGTTTTGTGCTAGCTGATCGCTGATAGCTGATACTCACTGTAGGACCGGGGCGACACGTCGACGTAATCAATGTAATCAATTATGAAATTACGTCGATTACAAAAACGTGCGACGATGCATCACATATATGGCCACGCCCACTGAAAGCATGGATTTATCTTGTGGGAATGTTTCACACAGAAACACAGATTTTAAAATTATTAACATATAAAGTCTGATTTATACTTTGATGTAGCGTCACTGCCCTCACACTTCTCTGCGTCAGCTCCGTCCACATGGTTGCTGAGCAACTCGTCCAGTAGGGGGCAGATGGGAGTAAATCAAAGGTGGCGGCGGTGGAGGAGCTCGTAGTTCTGTATTTAGTTTATAAACGAAGAAAAGCGAGTGTTTGTCTCTGTTTGTCGGGGAATTTCTAATCAACTCTCAACCTCTCTTCAGAAAGCCCCGCCCCTTCTGTTCGTATGGAAGTGGTCACGTCTTGCCCTGCCCCCCCATGGTCTCCAGCGGTATTGCTCCGTCCCTCCGTATCCGTAAGCTTTCTGAAAACTAATGTATGTACGGAATGAACGCAGAGTACGGACAGAAGACTCAGTGTGTATCTGTATTTAACACTGAGAATAAACGAGACTTTAACATGTTTCTCTCAGTAGAGTCACATGACCACACATCACTAACCGCTTCTTAATCGTCCAGTGTAGAACCTAAGACTGTTCTAGATACAGCAGAGCTTTAAACACACGTAGCTGCTTCTTAAACAACTCTCTGACAAAATATATAGAACACAAACTGTCCAGGTTCTAGTGTGTGAGGCGTATAGGCTACGTGTCATTTGTGCCTCTATAAGTTGAGAACGTAGACTCTTAACCATTTAATACATTATATATATATTTAGAAAGAAATTTAGAAATTTAGAAAATCAAGCTACATGTTTTTGTTGTACACAGCGGAAATTGACCTCTGCATTTAACCCATCTGTGCAGTGAAACACCCGCATATACAAACACTAGTGAACACACACTAGGGGGCAGTGAGCACACGTGCCCGGAGCGGTGGGCAGCCCTGTCCACGGCGCCCGGGGAGCAGTTGGGGTTAGGTGCCTTGCTCAAGGGCACCTCAGTCGTGGCCTGGGATCCCGTGGAACGAACCGGCGACTGGATCCCTATCCTTCAGGCCACGGCTGCCCATATATATATATATATATATATATATATATATATATATATATATATATATATATATATATATATATATATATATATATATATACACACACACACACACACAAAATATAAAAAATTGTAATCAGATTAATCGACTAATCGAAAAAAACAAAACAAAAAAAAACGTTAGATTAATCAATTATGAAATTAAAAATTGAATTTTAAATTTTATTTTTTTGATTAATTTTACAGACGTTACAGATGTTACTAACTGCACATATGGTGAACGCGAGGCCACTGCTTTAGTCAGTCTGAGGCAAAAAAAATAAAATCAAATAAAAGGGGTGTGTATTTCCACCTAGTGGTTCAGAAAGGAATTGCAGGGAGCTGGCCGGAGGGCTCCTCTTCCTGGATGAACTGCTAGCTGGAAATACAGAAATTAGGCTCATTTGTTTAACGCCATCGATCGGCTCTCAGGATCGGTACCGATACATACCCGATCGATCCTTCCATCTCTAATTCTTAGCTAATAGGATTAATCGCTGTAGAAGCCAAATACAGCTTAAACTTATTGGCTCAAACTGTTACTATCCTTTACTTGAACTCTGCCAAGTATCTAAGTAGATGCATATACAGCAGCATTTTACATGCAGTTTGTTTCAGGACCTAACGAGCAACTGCTTCAGTTAAGAAACTGGCTGAATAAATAAGTAATGACAATAAAATAATAAATAAACGAACAGAATAAATAAATAATCACAATAAGCTTTTCAAAACTTGCCCATATTTGTGAAATGCATAAGCAGCCTGGTTGTTTACTGGAATGCTAGATGTTGCTGTGGTTTCGAGGACTACACTGAACGGAGAAGAAGACTTTAAATAAAAGAACGAGTCCGTATTCCTGCAGTCTGAGAGAACTTTTCTGCTGTGGGCCTGCAGTGTGGATGGCATCACAATGGCTACGACTCAAACAGGTTTTTGCTGTGAAATCAAATCAAATCAAATTTATTTGTGTAGCGCTTTTAACAACTGATGTCGTCACAAAGCAGCTTTACAGGAATTTAGTGATTAGAAAAGGTCAATAGAGCATCAATAAGCCTAAGAATAAAATAATAACACAGAAGGAGATCATAGAAATCATAGAAACTCCCTGGTGAGCAAGCCATAGGCGACAGTGGTGAGGAGAAACTCCCTCAGAGCTGGAGGACGAAACCTTGGGAGAAACCAAGACTCACTAGGGGGGGACCATCCTCCTCCTGATATACTGACTGTACCTCCTTATACTTCTGTTCAGCTGCTCAGGTGTGCTTATATAATCATAATATGATATCACTAAGATGAATTATAGAACAGATGAAGAACTGTCAGAGTGATGAAGAAGGTAATGAAGGTAGAAGGTTGGTGGAAACTAGTTAGAGACCATGTTTATTTAAATATAGTCTGTAGTGAAGGTTAGGCAGCGAGGGTTCGGACACTACGGTTCTCCTGGACTGTACAAAAGGAGGAGAAATTGGTGGAGCTGTGGAGTGAGCTGTGGAGTGAGCTGTGGAGTGAGCAAGAGTGTCTCTCATGTGTCTTCACATTTATAACCACGACAGAGTGGAAAAAGAATAAAGGTGGACAGAAATCACTGAAGCTTGAAGAACTTCAATCATATAAATGGGAAATAATCTCTAAAGGAATCTAGTAGCAGTCTCTAAACAGTGATTCTGAAAGATTCCCAGACTTTACAAAATCATAGTCTGTGACGAGTCTTTAGATGTGAGAATCATTTTCAAGTTTTTTAAAAGTCTTCTAATTTATGGTCAGCATTAAAAATCAGCGGGAGCTTATATGCTAATTTCCTCCAACGACGTTACACTGGCTGCTACTATCGTCACATATTAATCTCGCGAGATCTCGCGTCACGAGACCTCGTCTCACCCCTGATTTCTAACAATTATTCCAAAATTAAGTAACGACAGAATTTAAAGACTTGGTAGCCGTAATACCACAAAAGAGGCTACGATAAGCTTCTTTAGCATGGAGTCTGCCATCAGTCTGATCCACTCATAGCAGCGCAACATCCACCTCAGTGTCACTGCAGTGCTGATGATGACCCACCACCCGAATAACACCTGCCCTGTGGTGGTCCTGTGGGGGTCCTGAGCCCTGAAAGATGCTAACAGAGTACAGCGTGTAGAGAAACAGATGGACTACAGGCTGTAGGTGGAGCTCCTATATGATAGGTGTGGACAATAAGAGTAAATACAAGGGGGTGGTTTTAACGTTAAGGCTGACGGAGTGTGCACACCAGCCCGGCATCAGATTCCAGCCTTCAGTCCGAGAGGACGACAGTTCGTAGACGGGGACGAGCAGAGGAGTGGATTTGTGTCAAAACACAGAGAAGAGAATATCCGCCCTGGGATGGTGGAAGAGAGGATGAGGGGAAGAGAGGATGAGGTGAAGAGAGGTAAGACGAGGGGAAGATGATTACTGATAGAATATAGAGTGAAAAATTTTGAACACTAGGAGGAGGAACGAGTCTGTGTCTGTCTGTTACATCTAAATAAAGACATCATCCAAACATTCATCATACTCTATGAACTAGAGCTGGACGATAATATCGATTATATCGATTAATTAGAACTTACAGTTCAGGACGATGTGTTTTTATGAAAATCAGTTTTCTCTCAGTATTTACTTCCACCACCGACGTCCCCCTTTGGGATTCATAGTTCAGAGCGATCCCCCTCCCCCCCTTTACCATAGACACACATAACATGCTAGTGAGGGGGGAACGCCGGAATTCGTCCCCAAGAAAGGAGTAACTTCCTCCGTGATCTGGAATCGGTTTGGTTTTGTGGCGTCAGAAACGGACCAAACAAGTCGTCGCTGTAAGACGTGTCTGAAAACGGTTTCTTCCAAATGAAGCAGTAGAGAAACTTCTTCCACCTTAAACAGAAACGAGCAGCGGAGTGGAAGAAGTGCTGCTCCCAGCGGAACGAACACAGCCGCTCCGCCAGCACCCCCCCCAAAATACAGCTAGAGACCCCGACACGCTCACCAACCGTATACCGTATGATAAGAATGGAGCACATTGGAAGACCATCACAGAAGCTACAGAGATGTTTACTGTAAAGACCTGGCGTCCATATATATACGGTGGAAAGTCAGACAGGTGGAAAACATGGTGGAGAAGTTTTAGAGCAGGAGTCCGCGCCACCAAGACGCTCATATTTTTCTGAAGTATCTAAAACTGCATAACACACACGCCACAGAATCACTAGAGAGCTGGAGGAGGAGGACGTGTCCTATCACGCCGCCACCACTGACCTGTGGTCCAGCAGAACCACGCAGACCTACAGGAGTTTAACCAGACAGTTAGTTAACGACACCTGGACTCTGAGAAGCGTCTGTCCTCAAACAGCAAAAAAATGTATTAAAATCTACAATAATTTTTTTAATGGCCGTATCACCAGCTCTACTAAGACCATATCATCGCTGTTGAAATAAATAAAAATCATACAGCATAATAAAAACTGTTTACTCCTGTTAATGATAAAATATTTTAATAACGAGTCGCTCTGGAGTGTTTGTGCTGTTTCACTAGACGTGACATTTTGAGACAGTGTAAATGTAAATGGCCTTGACGGTACACACACACACACACACACACACACAAACACACTCACACACACACACACACACACACACACAGAAGAGCTGTGCAGGGCTGACTGGCAGAGACTGCTGCCGGCTCGAGTGTGAGCTCTTTTTGGAACGTGAGGGGGCAGTCTGCACCACCTCGCACACACCGAACAGCCGGGGAGTGTTTGTGAGTTTGTGTTCTGAAGAGTGTGCCATTTCTTAGAAGTTCAGCTCCTCTCCTGCAGGCTCCAGTGTGAATGCATGGGGGGGGTCGGGGGGAGTAGTTATGCATGTGTAGACAGAGCAACGTCAGGCAACGTCATCACATCCAGCAGATTAGTGATCAGTAGAGATGGAAGGATCGATCGGCTATGTATCGGTGATCAGCTGATGTTTCTCCAATTTAGTCAATCAATAGCATTAAACAAATGAGCCTAATTTGTATTTCCAGCTAGCGTTTCATCCAGGAAGAGGAGCCCTCCATGAACCCCCCTCCAGCCAGCTCCCTGCAATTCCTATCTGAACCACTAGGTGGAAAAACATACCCTTTCATTTTCCACAGACTGACTAAAGCAGCGGCCTCACGAGAACAGTTTATATCGTTCACGGTATGCGCTGATAGAAAACATCGTCCGTCTGTCAGTGTTTACCGTATGTGACTCAGACTCATCCAGGACGTTCTGTAACATCAGCGTGTCTCGTGGAACCAAAACAAAGATATTTAACATACTAATCTGATACAGTACTTAAGAGACACCACACAGCTGAACACAGTGAGTATCAGTAAACAGCAGAGCTAGAACACACAGCTAACACAAAACTAATAACCCAGAAACCCTACAGACCAGATCTGACCGGTACAAACAGAACAGCAGCAGAAACAGCCAGAGAGCTAAAGAACCACAGCCAGAGTGATTGAGTTTATAGTTCTAGATAACCACGTTTAACCATGTTTAATGACTTGCTTGCTCTAATAATTGCATGTAGCCCTGCTGTGGCATATAGCCCCGCCCTCTATCGGTATCGGCTATCGGGCAATTGTGCTGAAAGGTGATCGGCAAACGGAATCGGCTTTAAAAACGATAATCGGTCCATCTGTAGATATCAGCAGTGAAAGGTCCTGCTGTAAAACGTGTGTATTTACAAAGAAGTATATATATTATAATAAACCTTAATATTTTTTAAATGTATCTTAACATGTGTGTTATTATGAACCTACGTGAGTGACTCAGGAGTTCCAAGTTGGGAACATGCGTTTGTTTTTGTTTTTTTTATGGGGTCAGGTCAGGGTCAGAGTGTGAGACTATCAAATGAACAACGCGGATGTATCCGGGAGACGGGATGTGGAATTGAATTGCTGTTTATTATGGGCTTATAATCATTTACACTGACAGCCACTGACAGAGGACAGGAGACGCTCATATATAGTGTTAAGACTGGACTCTAGCTGAAGCTCAGGGAAGTGCACGCAGTAGATGTTAACCAGTGACTTGAATGCATGTTGATGGGATGTTACTTGAGCACAGAAAGCAGGTGTCACTGCCTCACCTGCACGTTTATGCATGAACTAAAATCAGTACAAGCCTCGTAGTGTTTCTACCTACAGAAATAAAAGAAAAATAAAGGAACAGCGTGGTCCAGTGGCCAGTAGTGGTAATAAGCAAATGTACATGCTATGATATCCTTTCATTTTCATACCATGGTTTACTGTGAAATAGGACTGTGTATTGGCAAGAACCTGGCGATACAATAGATATCGTGATACAGCGCTCACGATTCAATATATCTCGATATATACTGAGATTTTTCAGATCCTACTATTAAAACACACCACTGTATGAACAGGTTTATCAATGCTTACAATAGCATTGCATCCTTGTGCTGCTTGTTAAAGTTGGAGTGGAGCTGAAAATGGATTACAACATCTAGTGGTCAGAGGTTAAAACACAACACACACTGATTCACTGTCTGCCAGGGATCTGTGTATCGATACTGTGTTTTTAAGAATCAATACAGTATCACCAAACATAATATCCCGATATTCCTTATTTTCAATATTTTCTTACACCCCTACTAATGACTAATGACTGTTACTAGCTTTAAAGCTTTCAATGGAAAAAAATCCTTTCACTTCTAGTTTCACTTCTTTAACTTGTAACTTTAGTTCTCCTTCTGGTAACGATTTAGAGCCAATTATAATAGTTTATAATAGTTTTTGAAATGTTTAGTATGAGCTGATAAAATAAAATAAAATAAAATAAAATATCAGATAAATGATCTACTGTGGCGGCTGATACAGACAGAGCGGTATCGTCAGCACACATTAGCAGCCGGGCTTTAATCTCTACTGACGGCAGATCATTTATGAATATTCACAGACAGCGCCTCCTCCTGCTGTCCCGCATATAAAGGGGGGGGGGGGGGGGGGGGGGGGGGGGGGGGGGGGGGGGGGGGCCCACAGGACCGGCACCAGTACACAGAGGCATCACTCCTCCGTCAGTTCAGCTCTTAATTTGAGCTCCTCCACGGAGTTAGCTCTGTAGCCTCCAGCAGCCTGAGCCAGTGACCCAAAGCACCAGTCTGGTTAATCAGTGCTTCAGCGTTACTTACTTTATCACAGCATTACGGGGTTAACGCCCGGGACTCGTCTGCACAGTGACTTATGCAGGAGGCTAATTATTCCAAACAGCTGTCTGTGTAAAGACGATGTGAGGAAATTAAAAAAATGGCACGTGAAATTGTGAATCTTTTATATGGAGCAGAAAAAAGAAACAAAGGAAACAAAAGAAACAGGCTGTTGTACGTCAGCTGATTGGCATATGGGCTGTGTCTCAAAACCTACTGAGCTCCTACATAGGCAGCATTTTACATCACAGTATCACACTGTGGACATACAACAGTATCTGTTTTTATAATAATTGTAAAATACTATTAAATAATCACACAGTGTATGTAAATTAACAGTAATGTAATCAGTTGCCCAATAACAGAAAATAACTGTAATTTATCAGCTAATACAGTATTTTCTGTCAACCTGTGATAATATGCACCAACACCTTTACAGTCCAGTCACTATCCATCAAACTCATACTGGAGATTACAGACTAATGTTTATTTTTAATGATAACACTTTTTTATTAAACTGTCTAAACTGCTTTTACTCATTTAAGTGATAAAATATATGCAGTGGGCGGAGCCAGCCTATTGGGCTCAGCTGAGTTAAGACTCTTTCAGTTCATTCAGTCAGTGCAGGAAGTGCTGGGCAGCTTGTATTGAGTTCATTCATAAAATAAAGAAAAATAATCTAAATCAGTTCTGTAATTCAATTTACAGTACAATACTGTTAAAATAAATTACAGTAGATGCTCTGTAAAATTTAGAGTGAAATATTTTACAGTGTAGACTGTCCCAATTCTTACATACCTTAAACATGCTTCTACTGAGGAACCTTATTTAGACCTGATTTTAAAGAAGCATCGAACGCTTCCTCAGCCGTTAAGACAATCCCATGATGCACCGCAGGCTAATCTAGGAGCAGTGAAGTGGTTTTAAAATGTGAGTTATTTTGATTCTCTGGAGTTTTAATGTGTTTCTGGTCATATAATCACACAAAACAGTATTTTATTATCAACTCTGTAACGAGTCCTTCACCATTTACACTTTATACTCCAGACATTAACGTATTTTTAAGCCTCGGGCTATTGTTTTAGATGCCGGCCGGTAGCTTAGCAACCAGCTAAACCACAGGTCACGTGCTGCAGTGGGCGGGAACAAGCCGTGACGCAGTCTCTCTCTAACTAGAGTGTCTCAGTAATCTGTTTTATGAGGAGAGATGAGGAGAGAACACTGATACTTACACAGCTGCCTACCTAGACAGCCTATTTAGACACTCACTAGGGTTTGGGACAGAGCCAGTGGTTCTTACAGTCCCCCAGTCGCACCAGCACTAATAGTGATACCTGATATTTGTTTTTTAACTCTCGATGGAGAATTCTTCCCCCACGGTATCCAGATTTCTGTCGTTCTTCTACCACAGACGTGAGCACAGCATCGGTTCACACGCTTTTAAGCCGCTTGGCTGCGATAATAATTATAAACACAGTTTTCTGAGAACAAGATAGCTTGATGTTACTTCGCCGACCTGAACTCCTGGGGCACGAGCACACACACCACTGTATGAACAGGTTTATCAATGCTTACAGTAGCATTGCGTCCTTGTGCTGCTTGTTAATGTTGGAGTGGAGCTGAAAATGGATTACAACACTGCCATCTAGTGGTCAGAGGTTTAAACACAACACACAATGATTCACTGTCTGCCAGGAAACTGTGTATGGATACTGTGTTCTTGAGAATCGATACAGTATCACTAAACAAAATATAATATCCCGATATTCGATATTTTCAATATTTTCTTACACTCCTACACGAGCGAGCCAGCTTGCAAATAACATAGCAGTTAGACTCGCGTTATTAATCCTAAACATTTTCCCAGGTCTGGCGAGCCCAGCCAGATCAAAAGACTATCAAAAGACTGTATATGATTTCAGCCAGATCAAAGACTGTATATGAGTCAGACAGAGGGGGGAGGGGGAGCGAGAGGGATTTCATGCTGCTGCTGATTTGCAGTCTCTGGGAGTGACTGGCATTACATCTGTCACTCCATTTAAAATAAACTCAGCGTTCTGATTGGTTTGCACTTAGACCTGAGCACTGCACGCGTACAATCAAACACAAAGTGTTTGCAACTGTAACTGCACTTAGATGACTTCTGGCAATGCAGGCAAATTAGAATTTTGAATAAAGAGTATGTGTTCATTCCGGCAACCCCATCACCAACACTACTGCTATCCAGGCATGCCTGGCATGTTCCCCCACACACACACACACACACACACACACCTGGCAGAGCCCAAAAGACATGAACATTTTGTCAGCGTTATCAATTTAAAAACTCTAAAATATGAAATCTTGTTGGCCAAGCACTTGCAGAACCATTTCCGCACTGCCCTGTGAGCGCTAACCTGCTGTGAAACCACTTAATTAGAAAAAAAAGAGATGAAAAGAAGAGCGAGCTCCTCGAAGCGCTGAAGGAAAGAAACGAAGAGAGTGTGGTGGATCTGTCTCGACTAGGTTATGAATCCGTGAAGCCGTGGAGGGCACGGTGAACGAGCTAGTAGACCCCAGCTCGCTCTAGACCCTGAGCTCAGGACTGAGATGTAGCTGGAGCGGCACTCACCGTTTCTCTTCTCCCTCTGATAGGTTAAGGTCCTGCTCCTTGGGCATGTGTTCCATTCACCTTAATTCCATCCAGCAGCCAATCATGTGAGACTGAGGCAGGCCCCACCCGTGGATGAACTCTTGTCATTCGCGTTGATGAGTCAAGCAGGCATCCCACAGCTCTACGGAGCGGTGCTCACTGACCAAGCCCGACGCGCCGTGGCCCTCAGTGATGCAGTGGTGTCGCGTGACTAGAGCTGGAACAGAAACGAGAGCGGACAGACGAGTTAGCAAACGATTAGAACTGTTGGGCTGAATGGACCAGAATCAGTATTTCAAACTGGTATCAGAGGGTGAATTTAGTTTAGGAGACACTGATGTATTGGGATAAAATGCTTTTTTATCCATTCTATGCTTTTATACAAAGTTAAAATACTAAATTAAATACAATTTTAATAATTCTCAATTTTAGAAATGTTTAAATAACAGCATTATCTGACGTGTACATAAAAAATATATATATATATATTTATATATATTCCGGCATTAGACCTCAATTACCAGTCCCCACAAATAAGTACATTTACAGCATATGGCATAATACAACATGCGGTATCTTTCATATTTTTTTCAAAATAAACTAGAGATGGAAGAATCGATCGGCTACGTATCGGTATCGGCCGATATTTCTCCAATTTTCAAACAAATGAGCCTAATTTGTATTTGACTCAGATTCATCCAGGACGTTCTGTAACATCAGCGAGTCTCGTGGAACCAAAACAAAGATATTTAACATACTAATCTGATACAGTACTTAAGAGACACCACACAGCTGAACACAGTGAGTATCAGTAACAGCAGAGCTAGAACACACAGCTAGCACAAAACTAATAACCCAGAAACCCTACAGACCAGATCTGACCGGTACAAACAGAACAGCAGCAGAAACAGCCAGAGAGCTAAAGAACCACAGCCAGAGTGATTGAGTTTATAGTTCTAGATAACCACGTTTAACCATGTTTCATGACTTGCTCGTTCAATATTGGCTAACGGCATTAAATATCTTTGTTTTGGTTCCACGAGACACGCTGATGTTACAGAACGTCCTGGATGAGTCTGAGTCTCATACGGTAAACACTGACAGACGGACGATGTTTTCTATCAGCGCATGCCGTGAACGCTATAAACTGTTCTAGTGAGGCCGCTGCTTTAGTCAGTCTGTAGAAAATGAAAGGGTATGTGTTTCCACCTAGTGGTTCAGATAGGAATTGCAGGAAGCTGGCTGGAGGGGGTTTTACAGAGGTCTCCTCTTTCTGGATGAAACACTAGCTGGAAATACAAATTAGGCTCATTTGTTTAACGCCACTGATCAGCTCTCAGGATCGGCTAAATTAGAGAAATATTGGCTGATACCGATACATAGCCGATCGAGCCCTCCATCTCTAATCCTATGTTTAGTTACAGGCCAAACCCCGGACGTCCCACACTGAACACGGTCAGCACACACAAGCAGACGGACAGAAAGACATTCGAGCGTCTGAACGTTCCTACTGGTCCCGCGGAAACGGCTGAAACTCAAGCTGCAATTAAGCCCGGTCATTATTCAGTCTATTCGAATTTTATTACGTTTTCTAGTCTATTTATGTTTTCGTTTCTCACAGCTGCTGTCGTTTGGCAGCGTGTGAGCCGGGTCTGCAAACGAAGCTTCCTCTGTCAGCTCAGCTGATATTTGTGAAAAGCAGCGAGCGGCTCATTCTGCAGGCTTTGACAAGCGACGCCCGTTCAGCTGTATATTCACATGAACACGCCAATCCACGCGCTGCCCCTCACCCCCCCTCCACGCTGCCCCTCACCCCCCCTCCACGCTGCCCCTCACCCCCTACCCACGCTGCCCCTCACCTCCTCTAAATATAAACCCCCTGCACGGATTCTATTTGCGGGGATCTTCCGGCTCAGTCTGAAAACTGAGGTTTACTAAAGACGATGCCGCTGCTCTCACACACACGCCGTGCATGGTTCTCCTCCACTGGTCCAGTTTAGGGGTTCTGTGTGTTTGAATGGGTACTATGTAGAGCTGCACCTAGCAATTAATTAAAAGATAATTTTTTCGATTAGTTGACTAATCTGTTGACTAATTTTTAGATTAGAGTGTGTTAGGATTTTTTTTTACTTTGTTATGGATTTGTAACCATAATAATTTTGGTAAACGCACGTGATCTATAAAGGTTAAAGACTAAGATTCTACGCTCTGACTCGACTTTTAGAGGCACAAATGACACGTTGAACCGTTTGTGTACTATATATTTTGCCAGAAAGTCATGAAACACATGTTAATGTTCAGTAGTAACAGATATGCTTCTTTAATATATTTACATTGTACTAAACTACATTCATGTTTAATGGGCGTATATGAGCTGAAACAGGAAGCCTAGCGCATCCCAAATTTATCAACATTAACATTTTAATATAACATTATAGTCATTATGGCTTTTAGAAGAATGGGGTTTTTGGGGAGGTGGGCTAGTGCACTATAGACCCCTGTGGTGCGGCCTAAGCTTTTGTCCTTAATGGTATTTTTTTCTTACATTTACTTTTATACTTTAAGTAGTTCTTAAAGCAGTACTTTTACACTTTTACTGGAGTAAAAAGCTTCAGTAGATACGTAAAGTCCTACAGCTGCTACTTGAGTAATGAACGTGAATACTTTTGACACCTTTGATGCTTAGCGATGTTAGAAACATGTTAAAGGCTTATTTATACTCAATGTTAAATACGGATCCGCGGAAGTGCCTGACTTTAATTGATGCTGCAAAACACTGATATTGGCCGATGCATATATATATATATATATATATATATAAATGACAAATATCGGCCCGATATATCTGCCGACTGATATATCGGTCTATCTCTGGTAAGAATTCAAGCTCAGTAGGCTAAAGTGCTGTGGCTCCTGTTATAAATGCTACTTATTGCATATATAACAGTATTTTAGCAAATGTTTTGTTTAAAATCCTGCATAAGTTTATAACTGAAAATGAAACATAATACTTTATCATCAGAAAATCCATAAACCTTCCGTCTTTCCCTTCAATTCACAATTAACCAGTCCTTTTATTCACAGAGCATCTCCAGCGGTGGAAAGCAATTATTTTTTTTAGATAATTTCTTTTGTTTGCTGCTGCAAACGTGAAGTTTCTTGATGGACGCGGCCAGCGACGGCTGCTAGCCTAGCACTTCAGCCATCACTGCGTTCACTCGTCCATTTATTGGCTGCCTGTCCCTAAATCATCTAACCGACAACAGGACCTTCAACTTGATTGACAGCAGATTAGAAAACACTGTTGGAGCAGTCTCATGTTGGACTGATGGCTGATGATTGGACACTACAGTGACTCTCTATCACCGTTTGGGGTAGAAAGTGGAGTAGGTATTACGAGACAGAACGGGACAGAACGGGACAGGGTTAGCTGGTTAGCAGGTTAGCATGTGGACGAATGGCGGATAAGGGAAGCTCTGGAAACTAATGGTGTTGAGTCTAGGAGTTCTGTTCACCAAACAGCGTACACCACACCTTACAAACTCTATTATATTTTTTTCTCATGAAACTCTTCACACACTTTTCTATAGCATGCTAAAATAGGTTTCGGTGGAGGTAGACAGTGTAAACAGTGACAGCAGTAATGTTTCAGACTGTGCAAGTAGAGCATCAAGGAAGTGTATCGTAACTATAGAATATGAGTGTATATAAGAGTGTAGAGTATTAGTGTGTGTGTAAATGTAGAGTATGAGTGTATATGAGAGTGTAGAGTATGATTGTGTGTGTGTGTGTGAGTGTAGAGTATGAGTGTATATGAGAGTGTAGAGTATTAGTGTGTGTGTAAGTGTAGAGTATGATTGTGTGTGTGAGTGTAGAGTATGGGTGTATATGTGTGTGTGAGGGGGTATGAGAGTACGAGTGTGAGGGGGTATGAGAGTACGAGTGTGAGGGGGTATGAGAGTATGAGTGTGAGGGGGTAGAGAGTACGAGTGTGAGGGGGTATGAGAGTATGAGTGTGAGGGGGTATGAGAGTATGAGTGTGAGGGGGTATGAGAGTATGAGTGTGAGGGGGTATGAGAGTATGAGTGTGAGGGGTATGAGAGTATGCGTGTGAGGGGGTATGAGAGTACGAGTGTGAGGGGGTATGAGAGTACGAGTGTGAGGGGGTATGAGAGTACGAGTGTGAGGGGGTATGAGAGTACGAGTGTGAGGGGGTATGAGAGTACGAGTGTGGGGGGTATGAGAGTACGAGTGTGAGGGGGTATGAGAGTACGAGTGTGAGGGGGTATGAGAGTACGAGTGTGAGGGGGTATGAGAGTACGAGTGTGAGGGGGTATGAGAGTACGAGTGTGAGGGGGTATGAGAGTACGAGTGTGAGGGGGTATGAGAGTACGAGTGTGAGGGGGTATGAGAGTACGAGTGTGAGGGGGTATGAGAGTACGAGTGTGAGGGGGTATGAGAGTACGAGTGTGAGGGGGTAGAGAGTACGAGTGTGAGGGGGTATGAGAGTACGAGTGTGAGGGGGTAGAGAGTACGAGTGTGAGGGGGTATGAGAGTATGAGTGTGAGGGGGTATGAGAGTACGAGTGTGAGGGGGTATGAGAGTATGAGTGTGAGGGGGTATGAGAGTATGAGTGTGAGGGGGTATGAGAGTACGAGTGTGAGGGGGTATGAGAGTACGAGTGTGAGGGGGTATGAGAGTACGAGTGTGAGGGGGTATGAGAGTACGAGTGTGAGGGGGTATGAGAGTACGAGTGTGAGGGGGTATGAGAGTACGAGTGTGAGGGGGTATGAGAGTACGAGTGTGAGGAGGTATGAGAGTACGAGTGTGAGGGGGTATGAGAGTATGAGTGTGAGGGGGTATGAGAGTATGAGTGTGAGGGGGTATGAGAGTATGAGTGTGAGGGGGTATGAGAGTATGAGTGTGAGGGGGTATGAGAGTATGAGTGTGAGGGGGTATGAGAATACGAGTGTGAGGGGTATGAGAGTACGAGTGTGAGGGGGTTTGAGAGTACGAGTGTGAGGGGGTTTGAGAGTACGAGTGTGAGTAGGTTTGAGAGTACGAGTGTGAGGGGGTTTGAGAGTACGAGTGTGAGGGGGTATGAGAGTATGAGTGTGAGGGGGTATGAGAGTATGAGTGTGAGGGGGTATGAGAGTATGAGTGTGAGGGGGTATGAGAGTATGAGTGTGAGGGGGTATGAGAGTACGAGTGTGAGGGGGTATGAGAGTACGAGTGTGAGGGGGTATGAGAGTACGAGTGTGAGGGGGTATGAGAGTACGAGTGTGAGGGGGTATGAGAGTACGAGTGTGAGGGGGTATGAGAGTACGAGTGTGAGGGGGTATGAGAGTACGAGTGTGAGGGGGTATGAGAGTACGAGTGTGAGGGGGTATGAGAGTACGAGTGTGAGGGGGTATGAGAGTACGAGTGTGAGGGGGTATGAGAGTACGAGTGTGAGGGGGTATGAGAGTACGAGTGTGAGGGGGTATGAGAGTACGAGTGTGAGGGGGTATGAGAGTACGAGTGTGAGGGGGTATGAGAGTACGAGTGTGAGGGGGTATGAGAGTACGAGTGTGAGGGGGTATGAGAGTACGAGTGTGAGGGGGTATGAGAGTACGAGTGTGAGGGGGTATGAGAGTACGAGTGTGAGGGGGTATGAGAGTACGAGTGTGAGGGGGTATGAGAGTACGAGTGTGAGGGGGTATGAGAGTACGAGTGTGAGGGGGTATGAGAGTACGAGTGTGAGGGGGTATGAGAGTACGAGTGTGAGGGGGTATGAGAGTACGAGTGTGAGGGGTATGAGAGTACGAGTGTGAGGGGGTATGAGAGTACGAGTGTGAGGGGGTATGAGAGTACGAGTGTGAGGGGGTATGAGAGTACGAGTGTGAGGGGGTATGAGAGTACGAGTGTGAGGGGGTATGAGAGTACGAGTGTGAGGGGGTATGAGAGTACGAGTGTGAGGGGGTATGAGAGTACGAGTGTGAGGGGGTATGAGAGTATGAGTGTGAGGGGGTATGAGTGTGAGGGGGTATGAGAGTATGAGTGTGAGGGGGTATGAGAGTATGAGTGTGAGGGGGTATGAGAGTATGAGTGTGAGGGGGTATGAGAGTATGAGTGTGAGGGTGTATGAGAGTATGAGTGTGAGGGGGTATGAGAGTATGAGTGTGAGGGGGTATGAGAGTATGAGTGTGAGGGGGTAGAGAGTACGAGTGTGAGGGGGTATGAGAGTACGAGTGTGAGGGGGTATGAGAGTACGAGTGTGAGGGGGTATGAGAGTACGAGTGTGAGGGGGTATGAGAGTATGAGTGTGAGGGGGTATGAGAGTACGAGTGTGAGGGGGTATGAGAGTACGAGTGTGAGGGGGTATGAGAGTACGAGTGTGAGGGGGTATGAGAGTACGAGTGTGAGGGGGTATGAGAGTATGAGTGTGAGGGGGTAGAGAGTACGAGTGTGAGGGGGTATGAGAGTATGAGTGTGAGGGGGTAGGAGAGTATGAGTGTGAGGGGGTATGAGAGTATGAGTGTGAGGGGGTATGAGAGTATGAGTGTGAGGGGGTATGAGAGTATAAGTGTGAGGGGGTATGAGAGTATGAGTGTGAGGGGTATGAGAGTATGCGTGTGAGGGGGTATGAGAGTACGAGTGTGAGGGGGTATGAGAGTACGAGTGTGAGGGGGTATGAGAGTATGAGTGTGAGGGGGTAGAGAGTACGAGTGTGAGGGGGTATGAGAGTATGAGTGTGAGGGGGTATGAGAGTATAAGTGTGAGGGGGTATGAGAGTATGAGTGTGAGGGGGTATGAGAGTATGAGTGTGAGGGGGTTTGAGAGTACGAGTGTGAGGGGGTTTGAGAGTACGAGTGTGAGGGGGTATGAGAGTACGAGTGTGAGGGGGTATGAGAGTACGAGTGTGAGGGGGTATGAGAGTACGAGTGTGAGGGGGTATGAGAGTACGAGTGTGAGGGGGTATGAGAGTACGAGTGTGAGGGGGTTTGAGAGTACGAGTGTGAGGGGGTATGAGAGTAGGAGTGTGAGGGGGTATGAGAGTGTGAGTGTGAGGGGGTATGAGAGTATGAGTGTGAGGGGGTATGAGAGTATGAGTGTGAGGGGGTATGAGAGTACGAGTCGGCAGCCGTGAAAGAAGTCTGTGTTTATTTGTTTATTTGTCTGATGGACCCCAGGAAGAATAGCTGCTATCATTATAGGAGCTAACAGGGATCCAAATAAAATAAACAAATAAACAAATAAACTATAAGGGGCTGTGACGGTATGGATTTTCCTTACTGAGGTAAAAAGTTATATATTCCGATGGTTTACAGCCAGCGCCGTAACAACGAGGCCCACTTTTCATACAGTTTTATTTTTTTAAGTATGAAGCCGCAAGATACTGAAGCTTGGTGACTTGAACACAACTCAGAATTTACTTTAAGCCACATTTAGACCCCAGTTTAGACCCCAGTTTAGACCCCAGGAAAAAAAGGAAGTGAACTGATGCCAGGCTTGATTTATTATGGTGACATATGGTTGATATTAACCAGTAAATAAAATAAATAAATAAATAAATAAAATAATAGAAATGTGGTAACGCGATTATCATCACAGCCCTATTAGTATTTAAACAAGCCCTTTCAAAACACAGCCTTAAATCAATCAGACCGGATCAATCAAGCCTCAAAACACACAGACAAGCAAGTGCTGCTGTTTCCCACGTGACACACTTCATGTGCTGTGGTTAATCTTGCTCTGCTCCGCTCTGTCACTGCTCACGCTTTCCAGGAACACACCTCAGATTAGCTGGATCCTAATCCCGTCGCTGCTTTCACTCCAAACAGCCAACTAGAGGAAACAGAGGACTGTTCTCTTTCTCCAGCGAAGGCGGGCGCTCGCCTGGCACCAGGAGTGTCCTGAAACCTCCGTAATCCACATGAACTCCACCGCCCAGATTATCTGAGGAGCGCTCTCTGTAGGGTTTGACATGCTGTGGTTCATGTTCATGCGTCTGATGCGCTGAACCTCCTTAATCTGTCCAGCGCTGACCTCCTAATCCCGGGACGCAAATGAATCCATAGAACAATATCCTGCCGCTCTGTGAACGCTATGCTGATCTGCTTACCAGAGGTCGGGTCTGGCTCTGGTCGTGTAACATGTCGGGCGCTTCTGAGCAATGAGTGAGCGATGAGTGAGCGATGAGTGAGCGATGAGTGAGCGATGAGTGAGCGGAGTGCGGATTCGGTGAAAACTTAAAACATAATCCGCACTTCTGACTCCTCCCCGACGGAAACGCTTATCTACAACAGTCGCTCGCTCGAGAGTCGAGTTCAAACACAGCGAGACGGGCGATCTGCTGACAGGTGTGTGGGCGTAAAGGTAGAACAACAATCGCGAAGCTTTTATGATGTTTGCAGCCGAGCACAGACACAGGCCTCCCTGTGGAGCACACAGAGTTCCCAAGATGCCTTGCTGTGTGCGTGTAATGGGTGAGAGAGATTGGAGAGAGAGAGAGAGAACGAGGAGGAAGAAAAAAGAAAGACAGAGCAAAAATGAGACAGGGATGGAAAGAGAGAGAGAATAGAGAAAGAAGAGAAAATTAAAAAAAGAGCAGAAGCGAAATAAAAAAAGAAAGGAAGAAGGGAGCGAGATACGTAGAGAGACGGAAAAGGCAAGAGAAAGATTAGAAAAGGAAATAAAAGAGAGAGAAGAATGATGAGAGTAATATTTTGGAGAAAGAATGATGAGACAGAGACAGTGAACTAGTGAGTTAGAGAATGATGAGATAGAGAGAGTAAGAGAAAGAATGATGAGACAGAGACAGTGAACTAGTGAGTTAGAGAATGATGAGATAGAGAGAGTAAGAGAAAGAATGATGAGACAGAGACAGTGAACTAGTGAGTTAGAGAATGATGAGATAGAGAGAATGATGAGACAGAGAGTGAACTAGTGAGTAAGAGAATGATGAGATAGAGAGAGAGTTGGAGAAAGAATAATGAGACAAAAAAAAGCAAAAAAAGACAATAAGATCAAGAGAGATGATAGAGATAAGATAGAGAATAAAGAAAGAATGATGAGACAGAGTGAGTTAGAGTGAAAGATGAGATAGAGAGAGTTAGAGAGAATGATGAGATAGAGAGAGAATGATGAGATAGAGAGAGTTAGAGTGAAAGATGAGATAGAGAGAGTTAGAGAGAATGATGAGATAGAGAGAGTTAGAGAGAATGATGAGATAGAGAGAGAATGATGAGATAGAGAGAGTTAGAGAGAATGATGAGATAGAGAGAGTTAGAGAGAATGATGAGATAGAGAGAGAATGATGAGATAGAGAGAGTTAGAGAGAATGATGAGATAGAGAGAGTTAGAGAGAATGATGATAGAGAAAGAATGATGAGATAGAGAGAGTTAGAGTGAAAGATGAGATAGAGAGAGTTAGAGAGAATGATGAGATAGAGAGAGAATGATGAGATAGAGAGAGTTAGAGTGAAAGATGAGATAGAGAGAGTTCGAGAGAATGATGAGATAGAGAGAGAATGATGAGATAGAGAGAGTTAGAGAAAGAATGATGAGACAGAGAGTTAATGGGAGTATGACGAGATAGAGTGAGCGAGAGAGTCGGAGAGAATGATGAAACAGCAAAAAAAAGAGATCAAGAGCGAGAGAATGATGAGAGAGAAGAGTTAGAGAAAGAATAATGAGACAGATTTCGAGAAGATGAAGAGACAGAGTTAGAGAGGATGAGGAGATGGAGAGTGTGAGCGAGAGAGTTCAAGGGAATGATGAGATAGAAGAGTTAGAGAAAGAATAATGAGACAGATTTCGAGAAGATGAAGAGACAGAGTTAGAGAGGATGAGGAGATGGAGAGTGTGAGCGAGAGAGTTCAAGGGAATGATGAGATAGAGAGTTAGAGAAGGAATGATGAGATGGAGAGAGTGAACTAGTGAGTTCGAGAAGATGAGGAGACAGAGTTAGAGAGGACGAGGAGATAGTGTGAGCGAGAAGGTTTAAGAGAATGAGGAGACAGAGTTAGAGAGTGATGAGATGGAGAGAGTGAACTAGTGAGTTAGAGAATAATGAGATAGACAGTTAAAGAAAATGTAGAGAAGTTAGAGAGGAGGAGGTGGAGAGTGCGAGCGAGAGCTTTAGAAAGAATGATGAGAGAGAGTTAGAGAAAGAATAATGAGACAGTGAGTTAGAGAGAGAATGAGGAGACAGAAAATGATGAGACAGAGTGAGAGAGTGAGGAGATGAAGGGTGTGAGTGAGAGAGTTAGAGACAATGATAATAGAGAGAGAGTGAACTAGTGAGTTAGAGAGTTGGAGAGAGAATGATGAGATAGAGAGTTAAAGTATATGTAAAGATAGAAAGTTAGAGAGGACGAGGAGATAATGTGAGTGAGAGAGTTTAGGAGAATGAGGAGACAGAGAGACAGAAAATGATGAGACAGAGTTAGAGAGCGAGGAGATGGAGAGTGTGAGCGAGAGAGTTAGAGAGAATGATAAGATAGAGAGAGTTGGAGAGAGAATAATGAGATAGAGAGTTAAAGAAAATGTAAAGATAGAAAGTTAGAGGATGAGGAGATAATGTGAGTGAGAGAGGTAGAGAGAGATAGAGAGACTGAGTGAGAGAGGTAGAGAGACTGAGTGAGAGAGGTAGAGAGAGATAGAGAGACTGAGTGAGAGAGGTAGAGAGAGATAGAGAGACTGAGTGAGAGAGGTTGAGAGAGATAGAGAGACTGAGTGAGAGAGGTAGAGAGAGATAGAGAGACTGAGTGAGAGAGGTAGAGAGAGATAGAGAGACTGAGTGAGAGAGGTAGAGAGAGATAGAGAGACTGAGTGAGAGAGGTAGAGAGAGATAGAGAGACTGAGTGAGAGAGGTAGAGAGAGATAGAGAGACTGAGTGAGAGAGGTTGAGAGAGATAGAGAGACTGAGTGAGAGAGGTAGAGAGAGATAGAGAGACTGAGTGAGAGAGGTAGAGAGAGATAGAGAGACTGAGTGAGAGAGGTAGAGAGAGATAGAGAGACTGAGTGAGAGAGGTAGAGATAGATAGAGAGACTGAGTGAGAGAGGTAGAGAGAGATAGAGAGACTGAGTGAGAGAGGTAGAGAGAGATAGAGAGACTGAGTGAGAGAGGTAGAGATAGATAGAGAGACTGAGTGAGAGAGGTAGAGAGAGATAGAGACTGAGTGAGAGAGGTAGAGAGAGATAGAGAGACTGAGTGAGAGAGGTAGAGAGAGATAGAGAGACTGAGTGAGAGAGGTAGAGAGAGATAGAGAGACTGAGTGAGAGAGGTAGAGAGAGATAGAGAGACTGAGTGAGAGAGGTAGAGAGAGATAGAGAGACTGAGTGAGAGAGGTAGAGATAGATAGAGAGACTGAGAGAGAGGTAGAGAGAGATAGAGACTGAGTGAGAGAGGTAGAGAGAGATAGAGAGACTGAGTGAGAGAGGTAGAGAGAGAAAGAGAGACTGAGTGAGAGAGGTAGAGAGAGATAGAGAGACTGAGTGAGAGAGGTAGAGAGAGATAGAGAGACTGAGTGAGAGAGTTAGAGAGAGATATAGACACTGAGTGAGAGAGGTAGAGAGAGATAGAGACTGAGTGAGAGTTAGAGAGAGATAGAGAGACTGAGTGAGAGAGGTAGAGAGAGATAGAGAGACTGAGTGAGAGAGTTAGAGATAGAGACTGAGTGAGAGTTAGAGAGAGATAGAGAGACTGAGTGAGAGAGGTAGAGAGAGATAGAGAGACTGAGTGAGAGAGGTAGAGAGAGATAGAGAGACTGAGTGAGAGAGGTAGAGAGAGACAGAGAGACTGAGTGAGAGAGGTAGAGAGAGATAGAGAGACTGAGTGAGAGAGGTAGAGAGAGATAGAGAGACTGAGTGAGAGAGGTAGAGAGAGATAGACTGAGTGAGAGAGGTAGAGAGAGATAGAGAGACTGAGTGAGAGAGGTAGAGAGAGATAGAGAGACTGAGTGAGAGAGGTAGAGAGAGATAGAGAGACTGAGTGAGAGAGGTAGAGAGAGATAGAGAGACTGAGTGAGAGAGTTAGAGATAGAGACTGAGTGAGAGTTAGAGAGAGATAGAGAGACTGAGTGAGAGAGGTAGAGAGAGATAGAGAGACTGAGTGAGAGAGTTAGAGATAGAGAGACTGAGTGAGAGAGGTAGAGAGAGATAGAGAGATTGAGTGAGAGAGGTAGAGAGAGATAGAGAGACTGAGTGAGAGAGGTAGAGAGAGATAGAGAGACTGAGTGAGAGAGGTAGAGAGAGACAGAGAGACTGAGTGAGAGAGGTAGAGAGAGATAGAGAGACTGAGTGAGAGAGGTAGAGAGAGATAGAGAGACTGAGTGAGAGAGGTAGAGAGAGACAGAGAGACTGAGTGAGAGAGGTAGAGAGAGATAGAGAGACTGAGTGAGAGAGGTAGAGAGAGATAGAGAGACTGAGTGAGAGAGGTAGAGAGAGATAGAGAGACTGAGTGAGAGAGGTAGAGAGAGATAGAGACTGAGTGAGAGTTAGAGAGAGATAGAGAGACTGAGTGAGAGAGGTAGAGAGAGATAGAGAGACTGAGTGAGAGAGTTAGAGATAGAGACTGAGTGAGAGTTAGAGAGAGATAGAGAGACTGAGTGAGAGAGGTAGAGAGAGATAGAGAGACTGAGTGAGAGAGGTAGAGAGAGATAGAGAGACTGAGTGAGAGAGGTAGAGAGAGACAGAGATACTGAGTGAGAGAGGTAGAGAGAGATAGAGAGACTGAGTGAGAGAGGTAGAGAGAGACAGAGAGACTGAGTGAGAGAGGTAGAGAGAGATAGAGAGACTGAGTGAGAGAGGTAGAGAGAGATAGAGAGACTGAGTGAGAGAGGTAGAGAGAGATCGAGAGACTGAGTGAGAGAGGTAGAGAGAGACAGAGAGACTGAGTGAGAGAGGTAGAGAGAGATAGAGAGACTGAGTGAGAGAGGTAGAGAGAGATAGAGAGACTGAGTGAGAGAGGTAGAGAGAGATAGAGAGACTGAGTGAGAGAGGTAGAGAGAGATAGAGAGACTGAGTGAGAGAGGTAGAGAGAGATAGAGAGACTGAGTGAGAGAGGTAGAGAGAGATAGAGAGACTGAGTGAGAGAGGTAGAGAGAGATAGAGAGACTGAGTGAGAGAGGTAGAGAGAGATAGAGAGACTGAGTGAGAGAGGTAGAGAGAGAATGGGAAAATGTGGCCTTGTTATTTGAGTCAGGCTTAGAACTGTGCTGTGTAAGAGAGCAGGCTAGAGTCATAAACTGAGAGTGATCCACACACACACACACACACACACACACACACACACACACACACACACACACACTCTGTATCCGGCTGTCCCACATCACACATTCTGTGCAGAGGCACTCGGCAGTTCAAGGGCATGTGAAAGCAGAGAGACGAGCGCGGTGATGCAAGCCAGAGACAGCAGAGCCAACGGGACATTTGTTCTGTATTATTAGTTAATGTTCAGCCTCTCGCCTTTCAGGACGCTGGCCTGCTCCCATGTCCACTGGCCAAAAAGGCCTTTCATTAGCTTTGCTGTCGGCCCAGCTAACGTGTGTGTGTGTGTGTGTGTGTGTGTGTTAGAGTGGAGCAGTACTGTATCTGACGGGCTCTACTGTTAATAATGAAAGCGATTTGTTCTGGACAATAAATATACGGGACGTGATGACACGACTGAGAAATGTCTTAGTCACGCTGATGACCGCGTCACACACGCCGCTCTCAGCTGAGAGGGCCGCAGTGTTACACACACACTCCGTAACAAGGCTAATCATACGTGTGGCTGGCTTTCACTCTTCACAGGGCCAGGGTCTCCTCCTCAGGTCCAGGTCAAAGCCATAAAGCTTCATTCCATCAAACATTAAGGACCTATAAAAGCAGCTTGGGCTTCCTGTTTCAAGCCCTACAGTTCAGTACCGGGACAGGAAAACAGAGGAGAAGGTGGAGAAACAGAGGAGAGAGAGAGGAAGAGAGAGTGGGAGGAGAAGCTACCGCTGCCTCTATATCAGTGCTCTGGCCCTGGTGTCACACAACAACATGAGATTTGAGATGTCATGATTGACAGAAAACACAAACCTAATAAACTCCAACAGGATCTGATCAGGTGGAGAAAATGACTTTACTTTGAATTCACTTCACACAGCAGCAAACGATCTAACGCTTCTGTAGAAGATGATCTTCTAACCGGGAGCAGGACCTTCAACCTGATCAACAAGAGGTTAGAGAACACCACAGCAGCAGTGCTACTTCTTCATCCTCTCATGTTGGACTGATTTGACTCTGCTGCTACAGCGACTCATTACTGCCTCTCAAGGAACAAAGTGGTATTACAAAACAGGATAGACAAACCATCTGCCTCTGACAAACCATTGAAGTGGTTAATTCTCTGCATTCTTCAATCATTTTAGTTAATTTTGCAATAGTAGTGGTTAGTATGGTGGTGTAGTGGTTAGTATGGTGGTGCAGTGGTTAGTACGGTGGTGTAGTGGTTAGTATGGTGGTGTAGTGGTTAGTACGGTGGTGTAGTGGTTAGTATGGTGGTGTAGTGGTTAGTATGGTGGTGTAGTGGTTAGTATGGAGGTGTAGTGGTCAGTATGGTGGTGTAGTAGTTAGTATGGTGGTGTAGTGGTTAGTATGGTGGTGTAGTGGTTAGTATGGTGGTGTAGTGGTTAGTACGGTGGTGTAGTGGTTAGTATGGTGGTGTAGTAGTTAGTATGGTGGTGTAGTGGTTAGTACAGTGGTGTAGTGGTTAGTATGGTGGTGTAGTGGTTAGTACGGTGGTGTAGTGGTTAGTATGGTGGTGTAGTGGTTAGTAAGGTGGTGTAGTGGTTAGTATGGTGGTGTAGTGGTTAGTATGGTGGTGTAGTGGTTAGTACGGTGGTGTAGTGGTTAGTACGGTGGTGTAGTGGTTAGTACGGTGGTGTAGTGGTTAGTAAGGTGGTGTAGTGGTTAGTATGGTGGTGTAGTGGTTAGTACGGTGGTGTAGTGGTTAGTATGGTGGTGTAGTAGTTAGTATGGTGGTGTAGTAGTTAGTATGGTGGTGTAGTGGTTAGTACGGTGGTGTAGTAGTTAGTACGGTGGTGTAGTGGTTAGTACGGTGGTGTAGTGGTTAGTAAGGTGGTGTAGTGGTTAGTATGGTGGTGTAGTGGTTAGTACGGTGGTGTAGTGGTTAGTAAGGTGGTGTAGTGGTTAGTACGGTGGTGTAGTGGTTAGTATGTTGGTGTAATGGTTAGTACGGTGGTGTAGTAGTTAGTATGGTGGTGTAGTGGTTAGTACGGTGGTGTAGTGGTTAGTATGGTGGTGTAGTGGTTAGTACGGTGGTGTAGTAGTTAGTATGGTAGTGTAGTGGTTAGTACGGTGGTGTAGTGGTTAGTATGTTGGTGTAATGGTTAGTACGGTGGTGTAGTGGTTAGTATGGTGGTGTAGTGGTTAGTATGTTGGTGTAGTGATTAGTATGTTGGTGTAGTGGTTAGTATGGTGGTGTAGTGGTTAGTATGTTGGTGTAGTGATTAGTATGTTGGTGTAGTGGTTAGTATGGTGGTGTAGTGGTTAGTATGTTGGTGTAGTGATTAGTATGTTGGTGTAGTGGTTAGTATGGTGGTGTAGTGGTTAGTACGGTGGTGTAGTGGTGTAATGGTTAGTATGGTGGTGTAGTGGTTAGTATGTTGGTGTAATGGTTAGTACGGTGGTGTAGTGGTTAGTATGGTGGTGTAGTGGTTAGTATGTTGGTGTAGTGATTAGTATGTTGGTGTAGTGGTTAGTATGGTGGTGTAGTGGTTAGTATGGTGGTGTAGTGATTAGTATGTTGGTGTAGTGGTTAGTATGGTGGTGTAGTGGTTAGTATGGTGGTGTAGTGATTAGTATGTTGGTGTAGTGGTTAGTATGGTGGTGTAGTGGTTAGTACGGTGGTGTAGTGGTGTAATGGTTAGTATGGTGGTGTAGTGGTTAGTACGGTGGTGTAGTGGTCAAGAACCTGGCGATACAATACACATACTACTATTAAAACACACCACTGTATGAACAGGTTTGTTAACACTTAAAATAGCATTGCGCCCTTGTTCTGCTTGTTAATGTTGGAGTGGAGCTGAGTGGATTACAACACTGCCATCTAGTGGTCAGAGGTTTAAACACAACACACAGTGATTCACTGTCTGCCAGGAATCTGTGTATCGATACTGTGTTTTTGAGAATCGATACAGTATCACTAAACATAATATCCCGATATCCGATATTTCGATATTTTCTTACACCCCCAGCCAGAGGTGAAGAATAAAGGCACTAGAGGTGCAGAAAACCAGAACTTCAGGACGTAGCAATAAATTAAAGCTGTGGCGGCGACCATATAACAAGTGTCCAGGGAGGGCAGGAAAAAACACAGCCCACATTAATAAAAGCGCTGTAGGCATTCTTTGGCACTGCACCTGTATGTGTATGTACGGCTGTTTGTGGGCACGCGTGTGCGTTGCGTGTGCAAAGGGGCAACGCGGCTGACATATATGTTGACTCAGTGCATGCGGCAGCGTTCAGAGCGCAGGTGCAGCTGACTAAGACCCTTTAGCTTCGTCCTTCGATGCTGCGACAGTGCTGCGCTCTTCTGTTCTCTCGAACAAGCACCCGAAACTTTTTTAATTGGCCTCGAGAAACCGGACTCACTCTTTCTGCCTCCGAGCCTCTTTTCCTCCTCAGCGCGGCCCTAATTGCACACTTTCAAGCGCAGGCTGGAACACGGCATGAAAAAGAATAATTACTGACCGGCTACATGTTGCTGAGTGGAACAGAGCTCTGCTAATTAAGACTCTCCGACTCTTAGCAACCCCACTTCTCTCACTGCCTCTAAATCTACCTCCTCACCTAGGCCTGCACTTAAGAGAACAACAGAGGCATTAGAAACCACCTAAGGCAGAAAAAAAAAAGAAGGGAGTGAACGCATGCAGAGCTGGGGAGAAGAGCTGAAGTACATTGCTAGACATTGAAGTCAAGCCTCCAGGGTCCAGGGCTATTGTTACTAACGCACTTCAGAGCGGAAACGCTGATCCCAGATCTATCTGTGTGGTTACAGTACGCATTAGGAGGGTGGGGCACTGATTCCAGATCAGTGATCTTGCAGATGTTCTCTGTGCGTAGCTCTCGTGGCCTGATGTGGGTTCAGAAGGTGCCATTAATGCACAGACCACAACGGCTGTGTGATAAATATTTCAGCTCTGAGTGTCACAGCAGCTCGGAGACTGAGGAGCCTTAAAGCTTCCACAACTGCGTACCCTCAACAACAATCTTTCAAGCTGAAAGAAGCTATGGCGGCGGAGCCAGTGCTGAGATTCTTTGCAGACGTGTGAGTCTGTCAACTTCTTCCAGAACATCATACAGATACTGTAGTACTGCCTTCTACTGTCCCTTCACAGAGGAACTCATCACTGCCCTTTATATTCATTCTTTTTTATTCTGCAAAGAGAAATATGTTTATTTATATAAAAGCTGCTGCTGGACCAAAACATGTTTTTCAGTTTTTTAAATAATTTGAAAATGTCCTTTGCATTGTGGGATTTCATGATGAATGATAAATGGGCTGAATTAAAAAAAAAAAGCTCAACACTAGGTTGAAAACCATCTGGTTCCATTGACATACATTTAAATACACTTAAAGTACGGTCTTTCCTTCTCCTATACAGATACAAGGATATATATATATATATATATATATATATATATATATATATATATATATATATATATATATATACACATATATATACACTACTGCTCAAAAGTTTGGGATCACAGTAAAATGTTCTTGTTTTAATGGAGTATCTTCTTCCTTAACACAACAATGGACTGACGGGTCTCTAAAGAAAGTTGTTTCTTTCTGGTCATTGTGAGTCGGTCAGCAAGCCATCAACTGCTGATCTTCAGATACTAAACTAACCTAGAATGTTGTTCCCTTTTATACTCACTTATTAGTAGAATGTTTTTCAGCTGTGCATCACAATTGAGCAAGAGTGTCCTAACAACCAATTAGTCCAATAACATCCTTAACTTGGATTGGTGGCCGTACCAGGAGATTTAGACAGAGGACTGAGAATTACTGATAATAGGACTATATGTAAAATAAGCCTCTATACAAAAATAGACTTTAACACAAACATTTTTATTTGTTAAAAATCATCTGATACACTTGTGAAATGAACCATATTGTTTGTGAATTGCATGAAAATTGCATAAATTGCATGAATGGAAATGGAATTCTAAAGTGACTACAACACACTGTATTTTGATTTTCTTCTCTTAATCAGTGTAAACTGAAGTGAATACGGGTTCATAAACAGTGATAAGACTATTAAATCATTATACATTAAATAAACCAAACTTTTAATCTCTCTCTCCCGTCGGCTCCTCTGCGTCCACTATGTTTGTTGTAGTTTGAGAGGCTGTTTGTAGTGAGTGGTCAGTCACGAAACCAGGTTCGGCCCACCCCCCCCAAAACTGTCAAACCAGCCCCCTCTGGAAACCCGGTAGTGCACTTTGCACACGAGTGAAAATTATCAAAGCGAAAGAGAAAAACACATCAAAGGACGTAAAAAAAAACACAAATTGAGAACGTGTTTGTAAAAATGTGCAGTTTTTTCTGTGCTTGCGAGTTTCACGTGTTTGTAAGATATCTTTATTATATATGTGTGTATAAAAAGTCTCACTGTCCATTTGTTCATTTTTATTGTTATTTTTATTGTTATTTTTATTTATTTATTTTATTTTATTTTATTTTTTTAAATATTTTTTTTCATTTTTACAGATTTTACGTTTTAGAGTTTTACGGCCGCCCACATTGCTGTTTTTAAATCTTTTAAGGTTTGAAGTGACCTGCACATGCACAGAGCGTATTTAAACTTTCTGATTGGGAATGTAATCAGATACAGGCGTTTACACGACTATTCTTCTATTAAACTGATTATTTACGGGATTACCCCCCTCCTTCAATCTGATAAAAGCTGTAATCGGAATGACCTCAATCGGACTAGTCTATTAGGACTGAGGTGTATACATGGACGTATTCTATTCCGATTGAGCTATTAGTCTGATTATTAACGGATTATCAGGCTGCATGTAAACGTAGCTAGTAAGACCGTTTGATTGGATTTGTTTACGTTTAAAGCACGAGGTGTCCGATTCATAATCAGAATCAGGTTAAAGCTTCAGATTTGAAAAAGCATGCGTCTCCACACAGTGCAGGAAGCAGAGGAGCTTGTGCAGATGGCAATGATAGGTTATGGCCTCATCTCCACTGACATCTGACTTTTAGAGCTGCTCACAAGCATTAGCACCAGCACCGATTATGGATTACAGCATCAGCCCTGGGTCTAACTCAGCTATGGGTGTGTTAGCCACTACAGTGGAGTTGCAGACTGAACCCATAGAAATAAATATATAGTTATAGATGTTAAATAAAAACGATTTACAAGTTTATTCCGACATGCTTGCATGTGTGGTTCCCAGATAAATGTTCTACAAAAGCTTCTGATTACATCTGAAAATGTTAAAATCACTGTTTTGTGCATATATTTGGAGGAAGAAGCAAAAATGAAGAAGGTTTTGATGATGAAGGCAGCTGTAGATGACTCCATAATAATGAAGAAAGCTGCACAGAATATATATTTAAAATATATAATAAAATTAATATCTGCAATACCTCACTGTGGAATAAAATGGTTCTATCTTTCTTTTTTTTTTTAGAATCACATTTCAGTACAACAGAATTATCAGATAACATTTTTAATTACCCCAATTATGTGATTCATCATTTGTCTTTCTTTTGTTAACAAATACAACACAAAAAAAAAAAAAATAATAATAATAATAAAAAAGGATATAGTAAAACATCCAAATTTCAAATGAAATAAAATAAAACTTGGGGTACAGTTACAAATAAAATATGCATGCTAGGAGAAAAAAAGGGTACAGTACAGACTTATACTTACAGTAAATAAATCAAAAGTATATTTAATTTATGAAACGGTTATTTCATGTCAGAAAATGACTATAAATAATTATTGCTTATTACTTATTAAGGCTTTTTTGGTCATACCAGTTTCCATTATTACCAAAACATGTTAAAGTGTAAATGACCCCTGTTTAACGCCATCGATCGGCTCTCGGTATCAGCTAAACTAAAGAAATATCTTAAAACATTTTGATTAAAAATCGGCCGATACCGATACATAGCCAGTTACTACTTAATAAAACTCCCTATTATTACCAAAACATCTTATATTATAAATGACCCATAAATTATATGTTGGTGTTTAGTTTATAATATTTTTACATACATGGTTTAAGTTATTTCTGAACAATAATTATTAGATGAAACATGATTTTAAACTTTTATACAGTAGCGTACATCATGTAGAAGTTAATTAATTATTTATTTATTTTTATTCAACACGTTTGAAAAACAGTACACTAGCGTTAGTGGTATATTAATAAGTATTAGTATTAGTATTAGTATAGTACTGTCGTGTGTGGACGCAGCCTCCAGGTAGCCCCTTTCCTCTACCGTCATTGGTTGATTGGTTAATTGTAAAACACAACCCACTCCAATTGCTCCTGTGTCGCCCCCCTGAGGTGAAGTCCAGGTGATGGGCTAAATTGGAGAAATATCAGATCCTTCCATCTCTACAGAGACCCTTTATTTATTTATTTATTTTTTTAGAGTCTACCACAGTAGGTTTGCTCCTGGGCCGGGCTTCTCTGCAGAAAGCAGCAGATGGACTCCAAAGGTCAGGGATTATTGCAGGCTTACCTTAGCCATCCAACCTGCTCCAAACCTACCAGCCGTTTCCGACTCTCCGAGTCTTCCTCTCGCTCTCTGTTTGCATTAAGCAGAGCGGTCAGACAGATGGGCCTGGTGTATGTAGCCCTGCTGCCAGGAGACGACACCGCTGACCTGATTACTATCACAGGGTTATTAATAGGTGCTAATATGTCACTCCTGACGACTTTTTAAGAGCTGTGCCTCTCAGCGAGGGAGAAGATACAGTAAAGACTGTGAGTGAGTGCACGTGGAAGGTAGAGGAGGAGAGAATGATGAGAGACTAGCCATGCCTGACCTGATAATGATATGTCCTGCTGCTGCTCATGGCACCTCAGGCCTCAGTGACGATGGTCCAAGGCTGCTGGACCTCAGTCTCTACACTTATCAAACTATTTTCTATCCCTCTAACCTGCAGGCTTTTCAGTCCAGTGGTAATCCTCAGACCTGTTATTTAGAAACTACGACAGAGGAAACGTGGACTAGTGCATTAGGGCAGACAGGAGCTGAACTGTGTGCTCAGAGGTGTGTTGTGAAATCTGGAGAGCTGGTCAGTAAAAGGAGGAGCAGTGAGGAATGCAGCAGCAGCAGCAGGTAGGGGCTGGGAACATGGGTCAGAAGAGGGTCAGCATACTGATGGCAACACTGCAGAGAATCTCAGTACAGCCCGAGATACAGAGTGTGAGCTCGAGAACGAAATAAGAAAACTAGATTTACCCAAATCTCTTCCGTAAACACATCCCCGAAACTTTAAACCCACTTAAACCACATCCAGGTCTTCCTTACGCTCACACACGACTGGTCAATGTGGTTTAGGCGAGTGGTTCCACAACTTCCTGGACAGTCTCAGCACAACTACAGAAAAAGAGATAGAGATCGACCAATATATCGGTCAGCAGATATATTGGGCCGATATTTGCCATTTTTTAATATATCGGCATCGACCCATATCAGTGTTTCACAGCGCCGATTTAAAGTCAGGCACATCCGCAGGGAGCCCCATGTTATTGGTGTGGTGGAATGTGCTGCAGCTGCCGCATGTGAAGGACCCCAGGCCAAAACCTTTGGAACTGTTCAACCAACCAAGTGAAAATGAATAATTAATAGTGAACAGTGAGTTTTTTTTAACTGCTCTAGTGTAATACACACATTAGCTCCGGGGCTAAAGCTAACTGCTCTAGTGTAATACACACATTAGCTCCGGGGCTAAAGCTAACTGCTCTAGTGTAATACACACATTATCTCCGGGGCTAAAGCTAACTGCTCTAGTGTAATACACACATTAGCTCCGGGGCTAAAGCTAACTGCTCTAGTGTAATACACACATTAGCTCCGGGGCTAAAGCTAACTGCTCTAGTGTAATACACACATTAGCTCCGGAGCTAAAGCTAACTGCTCTAGTGTAATATACACATTAACACGTTACTGTTACACAGAGAGTCTCTCCGGAGCAGACAGAGCTTCCCAGATAGTATTCAGACATTACTCAGATACTACTCAGATACTACTCAGATATTACTCAGATACTACTCAGATATTACTCAGATATTACTCAGATACTACTCAGATATTATTCAGACATTACTCAGATATTACTCAGACACTACTCAGACACTACTCAGACACTACTCAGACACTACTCAGACACTACTCAGATACTACCTAGACATTACTCAGACACTACTCAGACACTACTCAGACATTACTCAGACACTACTCAGATACTACTCAGACACTACTCAGACATTACTCAGATACTACTCAGACACTACTCAGACACTACTCAGATACTACCTAGACATTACTCAGACACTACTCAGACACTACTCAGACATTACTCAGATACTACTCAGACACTACTCAGACACTACTCAGACATTACTCAGATACTACTCAGACACTACTCAGACACTACTCAGACACTACTCAGATACTACCTAGACATTACTCAGATTCCAGCACTCGAGACTAACAGAACTAAAGAAGAATAAACAGTCAGTACAGCATATCAGCCTCTCTCTCTCTCTCTCTCAATCTGTCTCTCTCTCTCTGTCTCTCTCTCTCTCTGTCTCTCTCTCTATCTATCTCTATCTCTCTCTCTCTCAATCTCTCTCTGTCTCTCTCTCTCTCTCTCAACCTGTCTCACTCTCTCTCTCTCTCTCTCTCTCTCTATCATCCTCCTTAAAGAACCTCAGTTTAACTACAGTGTGATAAAAACCCGAGTGTGAAGTGAGTCTCTCTGTAATTGAGTGAACATGTGGTCTGTGTGGAAGTTTTGTTCAGTGCTCTTCTTAATAACTGGTTAGTTTTGGGTATGTAGAGATGTATGTTACACTCTTTCAGCAGTAAGGTGGTCTTACTGTATTTTTGGATAAAAATATTTAGTTTTTCTTGTTTAGTCAGTGTTCAGTAAATGATGTTAAGTTCAGAAATGTTGTGGATCCACTACTTGTTATTAATAGTGAGACATTTTATCAGTAAATAAAACAGAAACTTCTAGATATCAGCTCTAAACATCAGCAGCACATATCGACCATCAGCTGACCCTGACCTCCAAACATCAGTATCGGCATCGGCTATAGATAAACCCATATCGGTCAATCTCTACTGCTGACCACATAGACAACAATATAGTCTTTAGTCTCCCCTTCAAACGCAAGCACACCAGGTAGGTATAAGGCTGGTAAACCACGCAGTTTCTTTTGTTTTGTTTGTTTATAAACATATTCTTAGAGTTCAAACATTCATGATTAACAGTTAAATATAAACTGAATGAATCCTGAATAGAACCTGCGGCGACCGTATGCCTGAATGACGTGAGTACACATGAAGGGAAGTCAGATTCTGCAGGACAGCCATAGTTTGTTGTCTTAAATAGCCGTGCTTGGCATCATAGCTAGGGGTGTAAGAAAATATTGGATATCGGGATATTATGTTTAGTGATACTGTATCGATTCTCAAAAACTCAGTATCAATACACAGATTCCTGGCAGACAGTGAATCAAATCAGTGTTGTGTTTAAACCTCTGACCACTAGATGGCAGTGTTGTAATCCATTTTCAGCTCCACTCCAACATTAACAAGTAGCACAAGGGTGCAGTACTACTGTGAGCATTGATAAACCTGTTTATATAGTGGTGTGTTTTAAATGGTAGGGCTTGAAAATTTGCAATATATCACTTTGCCTGCAGTATCGCGATATATCGTGATATACTGAATCGTGAGCGCTGTATCACGATACGTATTGTATCGCCAGGTTCTTGCCAATTACTTTTATAGCTTTGGGGACGTATTTATTAAAGAAATTTGGGTATATATTGATTTCTAGTGTTCGTTAGCATAGATATATTAAGAGATTGCTATACTTCTTTGCACGGCTCTGTCTGTTTTTATAGAACCTCTTTTATATACCTCCTCTCTGCAGGGGAGGAGGGGTCACAGGAGGACAGAGGATGGGATGGAGCAGTAGACTGATAATAACACAACCGGACTAAGTGCAATAACACAAGTTAACATTAAACAAGTGGAATAATAGTGTGCAATACCTCCCCAGTTAGTGCAACACCTCCCCAGTTAGTGCAACACCTCCCCAGTTCTTTTTCTTTTCTTTTCCTTTATTTTGTGCATTGGATTTTTTAAATTTATATTCCTTTCAGTTGTTTCTTGTGTGTTTATCTATCTATCTATCTATCTATCTATCTATCTATCTATCTATCTATCTATCTAAAACAGTATGTCATACGGTGTTAGATCGCAGCCGAGCACGCTCATGTGAGAGAGACTCAGCTCAGTAAACATTTCTTTCCCTCTGATTAGTCCGTTTCTTTTCCGAGCGATCCTTTTAAAGACCGGTGCCGGGCGGCATGCTGGGAAAACAGAGCTGACCCACTCCTCTTTCCCTCACGACACCCGGAGAAAGCAAGGCCTCTCCCCGCTCCACTATTCTGGCAAAGACAAACTAAGATGCTGCCAAGAATGCGACCGTGTTTGAAACTGAAATACGACCTCCTTTTCTTTTTTCTTTTTGCCCCTCCCTTCTCCTCCCACGGCTCCTTTTCAAGGTAGATCAACAAAAGCAGGAGTTTGATGTGGTTTCACCGATGAATTCAGAGAGTTCGTCTCTGAGGGATTGTGCGCTGTTGAACTTGTGAATGCCCACATCTAATCACGTTACTCTTTCCTAAGTTCAGTTGGCAAAGAAAAGAAAAGCTGAGTAACACACCTTACACCTCAAAACAAGAGACAGACAGACCGTGTGGAGATGTATTCGTATACCTTTCTGTTAAATTGATCAGTTTCTCCATTGGCAACTGGAAATAGCTCACTGGTTGGCTGCGAGTGGCCCAGTGTGTGCTGCGCTGCAGGCTGTGTTGCCTGGTTTCAGAAGCATTAAAACACCGTCCAGATAAAATAAACAAACAGAACCGCGTCTAATGACCTACTTACAAACAGAATTAAAGCTCCTACAGCGGAGCAGCGGACGACACACCATACTAAAAACACAGAGAGCGAGAGAAGACACGAAGAGAGGACAAGACCAAGAGACAGACAGAGAGAAAAAGAGAGAGAGAGACAGAGAAAGCCAGCTCTGATGACCCAGCCAGAGTAGACAGACGGAGTACAGACGATGTGGCGGGGGGGAGGTGGGGGGGACAGGCAGGAGTCAGAGGTTACGGCTGCTTTGGCTTAGGGCCCAGTGAAAAGCTCCGTCTCCGCCTCTCTCTCTCTCTCTCTCTCTTTGTATAGAGAGTCAGCCTTGCCCGCCCTATAAAGCACTGCAGGGCTGCTGGCTCAGTGCCGAGAGTGCAGTATAGAGTCTGGAGGCCCTCGGAGACGCAGCCATCTCAGCCCACCCCTCAGAGCGCGGACCACTTTCCCTCTAATCTACACTCTCAGTACCGCACCTCAACATACACGTACGTCCATAAACGTTGGTGGTCTTCTTATTCTGTAGACTTAACTTCAGGAGGAGGACGAATTCTGAGTTTTGGTTCCTCTCCAGGTCCCAAATCGCCTACTTACCTACTACTCAGTAGTAAATCAGTAGGCGAGCGCGGCTAGTATGTCTGAATACTCAGTAGTAAATCAGTAGGTGAGCGTGGCTAGTATGTCTGAATACTCAGTAGTAAATCAGTAGGTGAGCGTGGCTAGTATGTCTGAATACTCAGTAGTAAATCAGTAGGTGGGCATGGCTAGTATGTCTGAATACTCAGTAGTGAATCAGTAGGCAAGCGTAGCTAGTATATCTGAATACTCAGTAGTAAATCAGTAGGTGAGCGTGGCTAGTATGTCTGAATACTCAGTAGTGAATCAGTAGGCGAGCGCGGCTAGTATGTCTGAATACTCAGTAGTAAATCAGTAGGTGAGCGTGGCTAGTATATCTGAATACTCAGTAGTAAATCAGTAGGTGAGCATGGCTAGTATGTCTGAATACTCAGTAGTAAATCAGTAGGTGAGCGTGGCTAGTATATCTGAATACTCAGTAGTAAATCAGTAGGTGAGCGTGGCTAGTATGTCTGAATACTCAGTAGTAAATCAGTAGGTGAGCGTGGCTAGTATATCTGAATACTCAGTAGTAAATCAGTAGGTGAGCGTGGCTAGTATGTCTGAATACTCAGTAGTAAATCAGTAGGTGAGCGTGGCTAGTATATCTGAATACTCAGTAGTAAATCAGTAGGTGAGCGTGGCTAGTATATCTGAATACTCAGTAGTGAATCAGTAGGCGAGCGCGGCTAGTATGTCTGAATACTCAGTAGTAAATCAGTAGGTGAGCGTGGCTAGTATATCTGAATACTCAGTAGTGAAATCAGTAGGCGAGCGCGGCTAGTATGTCTGAATACTCAGTAGTAAATCAGTAGTTGAGCGTGGCTAGTATATCTAAATACTCAGTAGTAAATCAGTAGGTGAGCGTAGCTAGGTTGTCTGAATACTCAGTAGTAAATCAGTAGGCGAGCGCGGCTAGTATGTCTGAATACTCAGTAGTAAATCAGTAGGCGAGCGCAGCTAGTATGTCTGAATACTCAGTAGTAAATCAGTAAGTGAGCGTGGCTAGTATATCTGAATACTCAGTAGTAAATCAGTAGGTGAGCGTGGCTAGTATATCTGAATACTCAGTAGTAAATCAGTAGGCGAGCGCGGCTAGTATATCTGAATACTCAGTAGTAAATCAGTAGGTGAGCGTGGCTAGTATATCTGAATACTCAGTAGTAAATCAGTAGGCGAGCGTGGCTAGTATATCTGAATACTCAGTAGTAAATCAGTAGGCGAGCGTGGCTAGTATGTCTGAATACTCAGTAGTAAATCAGTAGGTGAGCGTAGCTAGTATGTCTGAATACTCAGTAGTAAATCAGTAGGTGAGTGTAGCTAGTATGTCTGAATACTCAGTAGTAAATCAGTAGGTGAGCGCGGCTAGTACGTCTGAATACTCAGTAGTAAATCAGTAGGTGAGTGCGGCTAGTACGTCTGAATACTCAGTAGTAAATCAGTAGGTGAGCGCGGCTAGTACGTCTGAATACTCAGTAGTAAATCAGTAGGTGAGCGCGGCTAGTACGTCTGAATACTCAGTAGTAAATCAGTAGGCGAGCGCGGCTAGTACGTCTGAATACTCAGTAGTAAATCAGTAGGTGAGCGCGGCTAGTACGTCTGAATACTCAGTAGTAAATCAGTAGTGAGCGCGGCTAGTATGTCTGAATACTCAGTAGTAAATCAGTAGGCGAGCGCGGCTAGTACGTCTGAATACTCAGTAGTAAATCAGTAGGTGAGCGCGGCTAGTATGTCTGAATACTCAGTAGTGAATCAGTAGGTGAGCGCGGCTAGTACGTCTGAATACTCAGTAGTAAATCAGTAGGCGAGCGCGGCTAGTACGTCTGAATACTCAGTAGTAAATCAGTAGGCGAGCGCGGCTAGTACGTCTGAATACTCAGTAGTAAATCAGTAGGTGAGCGCGGCTAGTACGTCTGAATACTCAGTAGTAAATCAGTAGGTGAGCGCGGCTAGTACGTCTGAATACTCAGTAGTAAATCAGTAGGTGAGCGCGGCTAGTACGTCTGAATACTCAGTAGTAAATCAGTAGGTGAGCGCGGCTAGTACGTCTGAATACTCAGTAGTAAATCAGTAGGTGAGCGCGGCTAGTACGTCTGAATACTCAGTAGTAAATCAGTAGTGAGCGCGGCTAGTACGTCTGAATACTCAGTAGTAAATCAGTAGGTGAGCGCGGCTAGTACGTCTGAATACTCAGTAGTAAATCAGTAGGTGAGCGCGGCTAGTACGTCTGAATACTCAGTAGTAAATCAGTAGGCGAGCGTGGCTAGTACGTCTGAATACTCAGTAGTAAATCAGTAGGCGAGCGTGGCTAGTATATCTGAATACTCAGTAGTAAATCAGTAGGCGAGCGTGGCTAGTATGTCTGAATACTCAGTAGTAAATCAGTAGGTGAGCGTGGCTAGTACGTCTGAATACTCAGTAGTAAATCAGTAGGTGAGCGCGGCTAGTATGTCTGAATACTCAGTAGTAAATCAGTAGGTGAGCGCGGCTAGTACGTCTGAATACTCAGTAGTAAATCAGTAGGCGAGCGCGGCTAGTACGTCTGAATACTCAGTAGTAAATCAGTAGGCGAGCGCGGCTAGTACGTCTGAATACTCAGTAGTAAATCAGTAGGTGAGCGCGGCTAGTACGTCTGAATACTCAGTAGTAAATCAGTAGGTGAGCGCGGCTAGTACGTCTGAATACTCAGTAGTAAATCAGTAGGTGAGCGCGGCTAGTACGTCTGAATACTCAGTAGTAAATCAGTAGGTGAGCGCGGCTAGTACGTCTGAATACTCAGTAGTAAATCAGTAGGTGAGCGCGGCTAGTACGTCTGAATACTCAGTAGTAAATCAGTAGTGAGCGCGGCTAGTACGTCTGAATACTCAGTAGTAAATCAGTAGTGAGCGCGGCTAGTATGTCTGAATACTCAGTAGTAAATCAGTAGGTGAGCGCGGCTAGTACGTCTGAATACTCAGTAGTAAATCAGTAGGCGAGCGTGGCTAGTATGTCTGAATACTCAGTAGTAAATCAGTAGGCGAGCGTGGCTAGTATATCTGAATACTCAGTAGTAAATCAGTAGGCGAGCGTGGCTAGTATGTCTGAATACTCAGTAGTAAATCAATAGGTGAGCGTGGCTAGTATGTCTGAATACTCAGTAGTAAATCAGTAGGCGAGCGTGGCTAGTATATCTGAATACTCAGTAGTAAATCAGTAGGCGAGCGTGGCTAGTATGTCTGAATACTCAGTAGTAAATCAATAGGTGAGCGTAGCTAGTATATCTGAATACTCAGTAGTAAATCAGTAGGCGAGCGTGGCTAGTATATCTGAATACTCAGTAGTAAATCAATAGGTGAGCGTGGCTAGTATGTCTGAATACTCAGTAGTAAATCAATAGGTGAGCGTGGCTAGTATGTCTGAATACTCAGTAGTAAATCAGTAGGCGAGCGTGGCTAGTATATCTGAATACTCAGTAGTAAATCAGTAGGCGAGCGTGGCTAGTATGTCTGAATACTCAGTAGTAAATCAATAGGTGAGCGTAGCTAGTATATCTGAATACTCAGTAGTAAATCAGTAGGCGAGTGTGGCTAGTATGTCTGAATACTCAGTAGGTAGTGAGTAGTAGTGAACGGTACTGGATGACCTCCTGAATCAGCAGCTATGTTTATGTAGGTGAACACAGCACACTGTGTATCCCATGATTCACCTGGAGTCGTAGATGAATTCAAAGTGGAGTAAATAAACGGTGTAAAGCTGAACGTCGGCTGTGTGTACGTAGCTACTGCTAGTGAACTGCCGCTACAGAAGTTAGAGCTACTGCTGAGATAAACAATGATTACATTCCTCCCGTTTCATCTTCTCTGATCTACAGCTCCACACCGTCTGATACATAATCAGATAAAAACTCAGATCAGAGTCACTAAAAGTCTAAATCTGTCAGTAAACGAGCTTTTAATGAATAGCAGGACTTTTACGGTGGTGGTCTGACGTCTTGTGTCACAGGACGCTGGTAATATGGTGGACGTAGTACGTCTGAGATTGTGTGGTACTAAAACTCTCCTACTGAAACTACCTACTAGTACTAGTACGTACTGACTCTAATCTAGTGCTGGAGCTCAGTAATAAAAATCTTTTTAGATTTTAATTAATTTTTTTGCTGTTTACAGACAGACGCTTCTCAGAGTCCAGGTGTGGTTAACTAACTGTCTGGTTAAACTCCTGTAGGTCTGCGTGGTTCTGCTGGACCACAGGTCAGTGGTGGTGGCGTGATAGGACACGTCCTCCTCCTCCAGCTCTCTAGTGATTCTGTGGCGTGTGTGTTATGCAGTTTTAGAAACTTCAGAAAAATATGAGCGTCTTGGTGGCGCGGACTCCTGCTCTAAAACTTCTCCACCGTGTTTTCCACCTGTCTGACTTTCCACCGTATATATATGGACGCCAGGTCTTTACAGTAAACATCTCTGTAGCTTCTGTGATGGTCTTCCAACGTGCTCCATTCTTATCATACGGTATACGGTTGGTGAGCGTGTCGGGGTCTCTAGCTGTATTTTGGGGGGGGTGCTGGCGGAGCGGCTGTGTTCGTTCCGCTGGGAGCAGCACTTCTTCCACTCCGCTGCTCGTTTCTGTTTAAGGTGGAAGAAGTTTCTCTACTGCTTCATTTGGAAGAAACCGTTTTCAGACACGCCTTACAGCGACAACTTGTTTGGTCCGTTTCTGACGCCACAAAACCAAACTGATTCCAGATCACGGAGGAAGCTACTCCTTTATGGGGACGAATTCTAGCTTTCCCCCCTCACTAGCATGTTATTATGTGTGTCTATAGCAAGCACACTTAGAACTACGGAAGCCCAAAGGGGGGTGTCGGTGGTGGAAGTTAAAACTAAGAGAAAACAGATCTTCATAAAACCACATCGTCCTTAACTGTAAATTCAAATTCATCGATTTAATCGATTTATCGCCCAGCTCTATCTAGTTCCTACTGACTAGTAGGCGATTGCGGACTTTAGTTTGCTTATTTGGGACTCACAGTCTCCCACAAATGGAGCAGATGGAGGACTGGCTGGCAGAAGAGGAACAAAAACAGGAAAAAACACGAGTTGATGCTCTTTTTCTTTTTAGGACACGGCGTACGTGCACACGCATGCTGGCAGACACCTGTACGAATTACTGCAGAAACATAAATCAGCCTCGAAGAACGATTAAACACTTCTCTCCTCCAGACTATTTTTAAGGCGCACTCTGAAACACTTGACCTGAAGGTGGTTTAAACAGCTGAACGTTCTGACGAGTGTCTGGCATCACAACAAGAACGTGGAAGCTGTGGACTCTGGAGTTATTTCAAAGGTGGTGCTGTCATTAACATCATCTCATATATTAACACACCATATTGTTTTTCTTCAAACCAGCAAAGATAATCATTCATATTAAAAACATTCACAAACCACACACACACACACACACACACACACAGCGCAGAGGAAGCTAGTCTTGGCAGTGAAGTGTATCTATTAGACGAGTGGAAGTGTGAGTGTGAGTAACTGTGTGGTGCAGTAACAGAATTCTAACGTGGGCGTGGATGAAAAACAGAAAGTAAAAGTAAAAGCAGGAGTGAAAGTGAGCGAGTCAGGGTGTGTTTATGTATCCTAGTGTGTGTGTGTGTGTGTGTTTGTAAGTGTGTGTGTGTGTAGGGCAGGGAGATGAGTCCAGGTGAGAGGTGTGGTATCTGGGCACTCTGCCCTAACCTACTGCCTGAGCCGGCACGGGACACTACACACTCTGCCAAGATCACACACACTCTGTACAGCCTCAGCCAACTACTACTACAGCTCTCTCTCTATCACTCTATCACTCTCTCTCTCTCTCTCTGTATCTCTCTTTATCGCTCTGTCTCTCTCTCTCTCTCTCTCTCTATCTCTCTGTATCTCTCTGTCTCTCTTTCTCTCTCTATCGCTCTGTCTCTCTCTCTTTCTCTATCTCTCTGTATCTCTCTGTCTCTGTCTCTCTCTCTATCTCTCTGTATCTCTCTGTCTCTCTCTCTCTCTCTCTCTCTGTCGCTCTGTCTCTCTCTCTCTTTATTGCTCTGTCTCTCTCTCTATCGCTCTGTCTCTCTCTATCTATCTCTCGTTCTGTCTCTCTCTATCTCTCTCTCTCTCTCTGTATCCCTCTCTCTCATACTCTCTCTCTCTATCTCTCTGTCTCTCTCTGTATCTCTCGCTGTCTCTCTCTCTCTCGCTCTGTCTCTCACTCTATCGCTCTGTCTCTCTCTCTCTCTCTCTCTCTATCGCCCTGTCTCTCTTTCTCTCTCTTGCGCTGTCTCCCTCTCTCTCTCTCTCTGTGTACCCCTCTCTCGTTCTCTCTCTCTCTCCCTTTCTTTCTCTTTCTCTCCCACTCTCTTTCTCTCCCTCTCCCTTGCTCTTTCTCTCTCACTCTTTCTCTTTTTTTCTCTCTCACTCTCTTTCTCTCCCTCTCCCTTGCTCTTTCTCTCTCACTCTTTCTCTTTTTTTCTCTCTCTCTGTCTCTCTCTCTCTGTCTCTCTCCCTCTCTCTCTCTCTTTTACTGCCTGACTGTCCTTGGCATTTTTTGCTCTACAGGAAGAGAAAGAAGCGTCTGCCATAGTAACAAGCCTTAAACCAGATTACTCACCTGAAACACAGGCCACCATTCAAAACGTATACAGTACCGACTGAAACAGCGCAAGATTAAAAAAAGAATGTTTTTTATCACGTATTTCATTTTTCTGGGGGAACTAATAATTTATTTAATGGCAAATAATACACTGCAATTATTTCTATACTAGTCATACAGTCAACTCTTGGCTCGACTCCACTCCACACAGCCCCTGAGCTGATTTCAGAGAGATACAGCAGATACTAAACCACTTCCACTGTAGTTTATCTACTTTTGCCAGCTTCTCAGTTGACTTTTCTGGTGAGGCATCAGTTGAACTAATGCCAGAATGTGGCTTTCAGCTCGCTTCCATAATCTTCTGTGAAGAACATTGTTTGTTTTTGGAGGAAATGAAGAGCTGCGGTGGAGAGCGTGGAGTGAAGTGCTCGCAGTAGCTGAAGAGCAGAGTTGGCAACGTTTAAAGCTGGTAATTAAATAAATTCACACGATTCAAACTCCTGCTTCACACCTCTAACAGAAAGTCCCTCGAGCCAATTACGATGAACCGGCTCCAAGCGTTCTCACTCTTAGAGTCATCGGCCAAGATTCCCAGACGAGCTGGAGTCAAAGACATTGACTCTTCTGGAACAGACTCACCATCTCTACTATTTACTATCTACTATTTTTTACCTACAGTCAGGGTGTATAGTTTGTATTCATATGTTATTGTATATATAAATTTTTACTATTGGAGTTCTTTATTATTCTTTATATACCTTATTGTTTTTTGTACTTTTGTACTTTGTTTTGTACTGTGTAACTGCTACTGGCTGCTGAATTTCCTTCGGGATCAATAAAGTATCTATCTATCTATCTATCTATCTATCTATCTATCTATCTATCTATCTATTTCATATTCATATTCTAATGTAAAGTTCTCTTCTTCATATTTCGTTACTACTTCTTATCATTGTGGACACATCCAACTAGAACTGAAAGGATTCCTCGAGTAACTCAATTACAAAAAATAATAGAAGCAAATTCTTTGCCTTAAAGATTCGTTTAATCCATAAAATAGAGAAAGAGAGAGAGAATAAAGAGAGGAGATCAGAAGAGACGGGTCAGAGAAAACCATACACAGTGTTTAAAGTCTACTGTAAACTGAACTAGCCGAGAGAGCCGTTACTGACTAACCCTGAAGAAAGACGAGTCTGAAGTTATCTTCTTATGTGAATTCCACCGTTCCACCTTAAATACTGCAGCAGTTACAGGAACCAGAATGTAACTTCTATACCAGTTAAGGTGGAACTGGGATTTCTAATAAGAAGCTAACTTCAGAAAGCAAGCTACCTGAGCTTTCCCAGTAAACTGATAGTGAGTCTGAGTTTTACGGTAACTGCTAGCCGAGCAGAAAGTAGTTCAGTCTACACGTCCAGTCCACAGTCTTGTAAACGTATAGTGGGATATATAGAAATAGTTATAAATTTCAATAGTTATTATTATTAAAATGTTTTATTTTAATCTGTACTATTTGCAATTTAAGCAATAAAAAGTTAAGAAACCTGTTTTACTTTATCTTCTATATTTACAATTGCTCTTTAATTTATATTAAAAAAATATATATTTTATCTGATGACTCGATTAATCAATGGAATAATTGATAGAATCCAACATTTCCCTTTTTTGTGTTGCATCCTCTACAGCAGGAGTATTTAATTAGAGTTCAGTACAGTCCAGTTAGAGGAGATCTCCTCAGGTCAAGGTCTGGACCTTCATCATTTCTAACGTGTGTTCTGATTCAGGGGTGTATCCTGTTTACTGAAGTAGTCTAGTATCAGCATCTTATACCATCAGCTACTGAAACACCAACACACCACACATACCGTTCAGTATATTTCAGTATATTTACTGTTTAAATGCTGAACTGAATGAATTATTTATAAACTAATATAAATCGCCGCTTAAAATAAACACAGTCTAAATTAAATCATTCTTAATAGTTAATCAGTTTGGGTCCACATTGGACAACGTCTGGGTCCGGACTCGGACCGTGGTTCGCCTATTAGTGAGCCCCTTTGGTGAGTTTAGCATTTAGACACACGTCATGTTTGTACTGGGTAGTATCTGTATTTGTATGAGACTATAATAAAATCAATATATACACAGTTCTGAACAGTAGCTGTGTTATTATAATTATTATTATTATTCTAAATTATAAATATGGATACACTATCACAGTATCGTGCTTTGATTTTATATATTGATTCCTAAAAACACAGAATGGACGAGTGATTAATAGTTTACATGCACAGACCGCTGGTAGACTGTTCAGTTTGTGTGTAAAGCGCTTAATGAGGTCACTACGTCGCAGTGCTGTAATCCATCTTCAGTCATTCGACTCTACGGCTCCAACATAACCAATCAGTGTGAGGGCACAGCGCTAACGCCAGCTCTAGAAAAACTTTGCATATGGTGGCGTACGTTGCAATACATCAGAGTATATTTAATAATAACCAGTGTCATGTGATGCGTGTCATATTGCCGGGTTCCCGCCAGTACACGGGCCCAGTTATTATCAATGCCATACATTACCCAGTACATGCCCCGCATCATCTGCACACACTCTCCAACCACTCCACCACTGCCTGGCCAAAATCAGTCATCACCGACTACAGCACTCCTCGCACCAGAGATCCAACTGCAGCTCAAGCCACGTCTGGATTTCATACCAGCCTCCACGAATTTCACGAAGTTCTCAAAGAAAACACACGCCAAGGAAAAGTCCGAGTGTGGGTACACGCTGAGCATGTGTGTACAGAGAGCTGTTACTTCTCATCACACACAGAGCAAGGCCACTGATCGTTACTGGGCAGCTCATGCGCAAACATGACCACCAAGCGAAGACCGCCGCACAAACAAAACCAACCTGCCTGCTGGCCAAGCACGTAAACACCGGGGCAGATCAAATCCGAGGAATAAATAAAAGAGAAAGACTAAACCTCAACAAACTGGGTTCAGAGAGTTTACCGAGGCACAGAACCAGCGCCGAGAGCCCCAAGCAAGGCAGTCTGAGTCGGAGTCTGGAGCGGGGACGGATTAGAGTGTGGAACCATACTGGGAGTCTGGACCGTCTGCAGCATCTGACTCACAGACGCACAAAATGAAATACAGACAGACGACAGGGCGTACGGTATGAAGAGCTTTAAACGTCTGCATACAGAACATCTCTTACCCGAACCTCTGCTGCTCTCCACGTTTTAGAAAAACTGACCACAGAACATATGGAATTCTGCAGCGTAGATAAAACTGATAACCAAAGAACCCTGGAATACGGAGGAGAACATTCTTTCATCGATCAAACGCCGGTATAACACGCAAACCAGATGTTTCTGTTTGCCCTGTTAGTGTACTCGGGACTCGATGCCAAGCGGTTGGCTCTATATAGCACAGAACTAGAGCTGCACCCACCGATTCATTTCATAATCGATTAATCTAACTAACGATGGACCAATCAGTGTTTTTGAGGCTGATAGCCGATACCGATAGGCTACATGTAGTTATTAGCGCAAGCAAGTCATGAAACATGGTCTAAACTGGTTTATTACCATTTTTAACAAGTTCATATGAAACAGTATAATATTTTTAACTAAATTAGCAGAAAATAAACAAAGTTAATCAAACTAATATAGCCAATACTGTGATTATTAAATTTAGACCCTTAATTTAAAACAAATAAAAAAGATATTTAAATAAATACAGTCAAAACTGCAGTCATTAAACTCAGACTCTGTAATTTTAAACTAAATCTGTAATCATTAAATGTAGAATATTGAATTTCTGCTGCTGTTCTGTTCGTACCGGTCAGATCTGGTCTGTACGGGTTTCTGGGTTATTAGTTTTGCTGTTTTTGCTGCTGCTTTGCTGCTGTTTGCTGATAACGGTATGTTTTTCCACCTAGTGGTTTAGATAGGAATTGCAGGGAGCTGCCTGGCGGGGGTTCAAGGGGGTCTCCTCTTCCTGGATGAAACACTAGCTGGAAATACAGAAATTAGACTCATTTGTTTAACGCCATCGATCGGCTCTCGAGGTCGAGAATTCTAGATTGAAGAAATATCAGCTAATCTCCGATACATAGCCGATCAATCCTTCCATCTCTAGTAAGTGACTTTAAACACTGTGTATGGTTTTCTCTGACCCGTCTCTTCTGTTCTCCTCTCTTTATTCTCTCTCTCTTTCACAATCTTTCAAAAAAGTCGTCCATGTGAGAATAAACGAATCTTCGAGGCAAAGAATTTGCTTCAATGATTTTTTGTAATTGAGTACCTCGAGGAATCGTTTCAGCCCTACTCTCTACTACATGCAATTTAAGCAATAAAAGTTAAAATCCTGTCTTACCTTATCGTCTATATATACTATTGCTGTTTAATTAAAAAATATATATTTTATCTGAATTACTTAATTAATAAAATAATCTGTAGCTGCAGCCCCAGTGAGAATATAATGATTTTTGGACTAACAGAATATGTCCCAGTATAAAATATCTTTATATGAATGTTATTGTCTTCTCCTAGAAATCTGCTATTCAGGAAACACAGATATTATTAATGTCAGTGCATCAAATGAGCTCGTTGCATTTCCACGAGAGCAGGTATTGCACTTAATGGAACGAGGCAGCAGCAGTATTTACAGTCGAAATGTCAGTGAAGGTGTCACTCCAGTCCAGGATTATGTTTTATTGCCAGTGTGTATTAACAATAGTCTATATATGGAGATGAGCTGATGACTGGGAGGCCGTTCAGACAGCGGGAGATCACTGCAGAGGGGAAAGTGATCCCACGCTACAGAAGAATTATGAGTATTAATTTAAAGTCATATAAGGCGACGACACAGATCAAATAGAAAAGATAAATACCACAGGGATGTAGGATTGTAATTTTAAACAGATACATTTTCAAATGTTCCATGAAACCGTAGCCTGAGCTTGGCGCTCTACTCAAAGCTGGAACTGACTTCCACAGTTTAGAAGCAGAGGAACTGAAGGACTGATCTCTCTCCACGTTTTCTGTACTTCACAGAAGGTGTTTGGAGAAGGCCAGACCTTCTGTGGTGTGTGCAGGTGGTACAGAGATTTAAAAACTAGAAGCTGAATTTTAAAATTTGAAGTTTAGATGTTTTTGTTTTGTGTTGTAAAATAATAAAAAGCTACTTTAGTGACTGTGTTAACATGCGAGATGAAACAGAGCTCAGAATCCAGGTTTGCTGGAGAAAGCCTGACTTCTATATATATATATATATATATATATATATAATTATTATATAAATAATATTTGTATAGCGCTTTTCACAGCTGATGTTTGTTGTCGTTTTTCTTGTAATTAGCATCAACGTATCAGCGAGCGCACGGGAAGTTCTAACACAATAGCATGAATAGTGGCTGTGTCTGAAATGTCCACTCGTTAACTCGTTCCCTAATCACTACGTAGGCTGCTCTACGTAGGGGACCAGTGAGGGAGGCAGTAGAGGAAATTCGGACGAACTTTCCAAATAAACCGCTATGCATTGTGGGGCTCCAACCTGTAAGTAGTGTACATTGGTTGTCCACTAGTTTTACGGTGCATTGTGGGTAAGAATATAGTAAATTATAAAGCATATGTAACGGTCCACTGAGAATTCATAGATTTGTAGCGTCACTGCCCTCACACTTCTCTCACTCGTCCAGTAGGGGGCAGATGGGAGTAAATCAAAGGTGGCGGCGGTGGAGGAGCTCGTAATTCTTTATTTAGTTCATAAACGAAGAAAAGCGAGTGTTTGTCTCTGTTTGTCGGGGAATTTCTAATCAACTCTCAACCTCTCTTCAGAAAGCCCCGCCCCTTCTTCTTCAGCGTGTTCGTATGGAAGTGGTCACGTCTTGCCCTGCCCCCCCATGGTCTCCAGCGGTATTGCTCCGTCCCGTCCGTATCCGTAAGCTTTCTGAAAATGAATGTATGTATGGAATGAACGCAGAGTACGGACAGAAGACTCCGTGTGTATCTGTATTTAACACTGAGAATAAACGAGACTTTAACATGTTTCTCTCAGTAGAGTCACATGACCACACATCACTAACCGCTTCTTAATCTGTTTTCCTGTCTGTCTGTCAATGTCAGTACTAGTGATGGGCCAATCTAGTGTTTTTCAGTTCCGATCCGATACCGATATATAACTGCCAATACAGATACCGATACAAATACCGATATAAGGGCTCTTTAGTTTATTATCATTGGTACCATGTTTAAACATGCATTTAATATAAATGCATTTCAAAGGCATATACAAACACAATAGTTTTCTTTCATATCAAATATTTAAAACACAAAACTGAAATAAACATCTTATGTATTAAAACCTTTCTAGTATTCTAAATACAACAATATGACTGACTGCATGATCTAAACAGTTCAAGTATTAAGAAAAAGCAGCAGCAGCAACTTCAACAAGATTTCAAACAGTTGAAATAATGTGCAAAACTAAATAGAAATTAAATAAAAAATGGATCGGTAAGTGTATCGGCCGCATTCGCCCGATATCCGATACGTTACATTACGTCAATATCGGCCCCGATACCGATACTGTATCGGATCGGTCCCATCTCTAGTCAGTACTTTATCACCCGTCAGTAAAGCACTTCGAGATGCCACCAGTATGAAAAGTACTCTTTAAATAAGATATTATTATTATTACTATTATTATTATTATTATTATTATTAGTGTTACACACAGTATCGATATCAGCGCTGATACTGGCACTTACACACAGTATTGGTATCGGCAATAGAGAGCGCCAATACCATGAAGCTTATTGATTATCAGGATTTATAGCCATATACTGAGTATTTAAGTCAGAGTTGGTATCGGTATCGGTAGTCTGTATCGGCAGATACCTGAAAAGTGGTATCGGTATTGGTATCGGTAAGGAAAAAGTGGTATCGGTGCATCCCTAATTATTATTGCGACACTCTAGAACACTATCAATGAAAGAAAACTAATTAAGTACACTGTGAATAAGGAGAGAACATTCTAGAGCAGTGTGAAATCCAGAGGAAGGTGTTCTAGAACAGTGTGAAGATGAAGAACATTCCGGAACAGTGTGTCCGAGTTGGGGAGAGAGAGGGAAAGGACGAGGAACGCCGGCAGTCAGTCAGGTGAGCTGCAGCTTTTCACTGATACTGTATGCGTTACACAGACCTGCATGTGCACAGAGGTTGTTCTACTGAGCACCACCCCCTCAACCATCCACCCAGAGCTCACCCTCCACCGTCCCGCACGGGCCCGCCGCCACCCGCCCCCTGTCACCTCCACCAATCAGCTCCTCATCTCCCTCACCTCCGTAATGAGCTCCAAATACCGTGCGCACACACTCTCTCACTCTCACACACACGCATGCGGCCATGGCCTCGGCGCTCGCGGGGCCGTGTGTGATGGAGCCAGCGGGCGGATGTAGCGCCCCTGAAAGCGTAGAAGGTGGCGGCGCTGGGTGGGCGGTGGCCGCGCAGGAGAGGGTGATTTTCTTGGCTACGTGCCGGAGACGGAACCCGTCCCACGACACCTACGAGCTCCTGGATCTGATTAAAGCCACATCCCATACACACACACACACACACACATGTATATATATATATACACACACATACATATACATATATATATATATATATATATATATATATATATATATATACACACACTCACAAACACAGTGTACTTTACCCCAAATCACTCTCTCTCTCTCACACACACACACACAGTGTACTTTACCCCGACTCACTCTCTCTCACACACACACACACACACAATATATATATATATATATATATATATATATATATATATATATATATATATATATATATATATATATATACACACACACACTCACAGTGTACTTTACCCTGAATCACTCTCTCTCACACACACACACACATATATATATATATATATATATACACACTCACACACACAGTGTACTTTACCCCGAATCACACACACACACACACACACACACACACACACAGAGTGCACTTTACCCCGACTCTCTCTCTCTCTCTCTCACACGCACACAAACATATATACATTCATGTATATGTGCACAGAGTGTGTCCTTCACCCCAACACATTCACAAATACACAATGTACACTGTCCTAGTTTGAGAAAATCTTTCAGTTTCCAAACAACTCAGCGTTCAAGCTTGGTTAAAGAAAAAAACTAAACTCCTAACAGCTGTGCAAGAGCCGGTAGACACTATAGGTCTGTATCAAACCCTAGTGAGTGTGTAAGTAGGCTGTCTAGGTAGTGAGTGTGTAAGTAGGCTGTCTAGGTAGTGAGTGTGTAAGTAGGCTGTCTAGGTAGTGAGTGTGTAAGTAGCAGTGTTCTCTCCTCATCTCTCCTCATAAAACAGATTACTGAGACGCTCTAGTTAGAGAGAGACTGCGTCACGGCTTGTTCCCCCCACTGCAGCACGACACCGGTGGTTTAGCTGGTTGCTAAGCTACCGATCGGCATCCAAAACAATAGCCCGAGGCTTAAAAATCCGCTAGCATAAATGTTAATGTCTGGAGTATAAAGTGTAAATGGTGAAGGACTCGTTACAGAGTTGATAATAAAATACTGTTTTGTGTGATTTTATGACCAGAAACACATTAAAACTCCAGAGAATCAAAATAACTCACATTTTAAAACCACTTCACTGCTCCTAGATTAGCCTGCGGTGCATCATGGGAAGTTCAACCAACTTCTCAGATTGGACTTTAGGGCATTTTCACACCTGTAGTTTGTTTCTCTGGTCTGGATCAGTTAATGAGTTTGTGTACTTGGAGCGTTTTCTCCTCGGTTAAGTTTGTTTTCACAGGTAAAAACCTAAAACGCGCCCCAACAAACCACGTGAGCACGTTCTCTCCTCTGATTGGTCAGAGCTGTCTGGCGTGCGAGCAAGAAAGTAAACACAGGGAGTAGATCCGGTTTTCCCAAACTACTGCACATTTCTTGTAGAGCGTATCACGGAGCAGCGGCAGAGACAGCATCTGTTCATAGCTGTAATAATAATCTGATAATATACCAAACTACAGTCCACCTGCAGACCACCCAGCTCACTCCAAACACCAAGTAGACAACGTCCCTCACTGCTAGTCCAAGAGAGACCTCGCTTCATTGTCCTCGCCCTGTTAGCTGCTACAGTCATCCAGTTCTCTGTTTACACCATCTGCCGCATCCCATAATGCAAAGCACACCTGGCTGCAGGAGATGTTTAGATCAAACTAGTGGAGTACACCTAATACTTGGGTCGAATCGAGGTCGAATCATGTTCTCACCACAAATGAACCGCTCCGGAGTTCGTTTGGAACCGGACCGAGACCACCTCCTCTCGAGGGTCTTGGTTGTTTTGGTCCGCACCCGAGTGTGATTACTGTTTTCACACCTGCCAAAACGAACCACACCAAACGAACCAGAGTCAGTTTTAACCGGACTCACTAGAGCTGGTGTGAAAACGCTCTGAGAGGTCAGGCAGAGTTCCTTGCACATTTCTAGGAGAAACTGAGAGCAAGTCTGAAAAATAAATAAATAAATAAATAAATAAAGGAAGCTGTAACAGGTTCGAGTGCACCTCCTCATCCGTTAACTGTCCAATCTATCAGCTCTGCTTATCATATAGGTGCACTTCGTACTTCTATAATTACAGACTGCAGTTCACCTGTTCTTCAACCGTCAGGACCCTCACAGGACCACCGCAGAGCAGGTACTAATTACACAGCAGCACTACTAACACACCAGCTGGGTGTCACTGCAGTGCTGAGAAAGACCCTCCATCCAAAATAATACCTGGTCCTGTGGGGTCTTGTGTGGTCCTGTGTGAAGAACAGTGTAAAAGGGGGCTAACAAAGCATGCAGACAGATTAATCATCAATACAGTGAGCGCTTGATGTGACTATTGTCTAGAAAATAAACTGATAAAGGGAGATCTCGGACTCGTCTATATCAGTCATCAGACTGTAAAGTATTATATATGTATTTCACAGGTCTATCTGTATAACTGTATGTTACATACATACATATATATATATATATATATATATATATATATATATATATATATATATACACTATAAAACAAGAACTGAAACTGTAACTCGATTACAAAAAATCACTGAAGTAAATTCTTTGCCTCGAAGATTCGTTTAATCCATAAAACCATATACAGCGCTCTGTTTCATATGGACGACTTTTACTGTTGCACAGCGTGCGCTTACGGTGTTGCCAGGTGACACGAAGAACACGTGGTTTGATGCAGCGGATTGTAAAATAGAGAAAGAGAGAGAGAAGAAAGAGAGGAGACCAGAAGAGACGGGTCAGAGAAAACCATACACAGTGTTTAAAGTCTACTGTAAACTGAACTAGCCGAGAGAGCCGTTACTGACTAACCCTGAAGAAAGACGAGTCTGAAGTTATCTTCTTATGTGAATTCCACCGTTCCACCTTAAATACTGCAGCAGTTACAGGAACCAGAATGTAACTTCTATACCAGTTAAGGTGGAACTGGGATTTCTAATAAGAAGCTAACTTCAGAAAGCAAGCTACTGAGCTTTCCCAGTAAACTGATAGACTCTTAGCCGAGCACCACATCAGCGTCTCAGTCGGCACGTCCAGTTGTGACTCAGACGACTTTCAGCACGTACGTTTTCCAGTTGAGAGAGAGAGAGAGAGAGAGAGAGAGACAGAGAGGACAGAAAGTGCAGAGAGAGAAAGAGAGAGAGAGAGAGAGAGAGAGAGAGAGAGAGAGAGGCGAGAGAGATAAAGAGACAGAGAGAGAGAGAGAGAGAGAGAGAGAGACAGAGAGAGAGAGAGACAGAGAGACAGAGAGAGAGAGACAGAGAGAGAGAGAGAGAGGGAGAGAGAGAGAGAGAGAGAGAGAGAGAGAGAGAGAGAAAGAGAGAGAGAGAGAGGGGGAGAGAGAGAGACAGAGAGAGAGAGAGAGAGAGAGAGAGACTTAAAACATTTAAACTACAGAAGCAACACACGAAGGGAAATATTACTGTGCACTATAAATATAAGTCAGAGACCTCCCTTTATCGGTCGGTAGGTAGGTAGCTGTCAATCTATCAATCTATCTGTCTGTCTGTCTATCTATATATAGAAATCTCTGTTTATCTATATGTTTCTATCTATATGTCTATCTGTCTGTCTATATCTATTTATATCTCTATCTGTCTATTTGTCTGTCTATCTATATCTGTCTGTCTATCTCTCTATTTGTCTGTCTGTCTATCTATATATCTGTCTGTCTGTCTATCTATATATCTGTCTGTCTATCTCTCTATTTGTCTGTCTGTCTGCCTGTCTATCTATCTATCGATTTGTCTATCTATCTATCTATCTATCTATCTATCTATCGATTTGTCTATCTATCTATCTATCTATCTATCTATCTATCTATCTATCTATCGCACAGTAATATATCCCTTTGTGTGTTGCTTCTGTTTAAATGTTTAACAGCTCTCTCTCTCTCTCTGCACTTTCTGTCCTCTCTCTCTCTCTCTCTCTCTCTCTCTCTCTCTGCACTTTCTGTCCTCTCTCTCTCTCTCTCTCTCTCTCTCTCTCTCAACTGGAAAACGTACATGCTGAAAGTCGTCTGAGCCAAAGGTGCTTAAAACACCTGTGAAGTTTGAGTGCTGTCATCAGAAGAAGAAGACAACACAGAGGTAATAAGCTTGGAATCTCTCTCTCTCTTTCTCTGTCTCTCTCTGTCTCTCTCTCTCTCTCTGTCTCTCTCTCTCTCTCTCTCTCTCTCTCTCTCTCTCCCTCTCTCTCTCTCTCTCTCTGTCTCTCTCTCTCTCTGTCTCTCTCTCTGTCTCTCTCTCTCTCTCTCTCTCTCTCTCTCTTTCTATCTATCTATCGCTTCCTCATCTGTTTAGCAGTGTTTCCCATGCAGGCGAGGAGTGATGCCATAGAAATGGAGATGAGAAACCGATAAGGCACAAAAAAAAAAATCTAAGTTCTGAAGGAGAGGGGAAGGGGGGCCGCGGGAGAGGAGGGGTGGAGAAAGATGGAGGGGTTGTGGCAAAGTGCCCTGAGGTATGAAATGAAACAGTTACTTAATCATTTTTTTTCCCCTCCATTTTCATTTTCTCTCCAGCTATTCTTGTTTTCATTGCTGGCCTTTTCCCAGGTCTCCCACTGTAGCCCCCCTCCTTACTTAGGTGGGTGCCTCGAAAAGAAAGCAGAGGGGAGTCTGACTCTGTCTGAGTGCTTTAACTGGAGAATTTATCATTATTGTGTACACACTCTGCCTGTGTTAGCACGTGTTGAAAGGTATTTCTGGAAGTCTAAGTTGTTTTAATCAGTCGTATGTTTTAGTTTTATTTATTTATTTATTTTTTTAATATAAGAAAACGTGTTTGCTTCCTCCGCCTCGGGCAGCGTCCCGGTGTCGCCGCTGAATGCATATGTATAACATACAGGGACTGAGAATGCCTCTGTGTATTTATTCTCTGGGTAAACAGGGCTCTTCCCCCGGCTGCCGAGCGTGGGCTGTGGAGTTCTATTTCTTCGTTCTCGGTCGGGCTGCATATGTTTTGCTGCACGCACTTCTCTTCCCTCGTCTCGGCAGAAAACCGCGAGGCCGAAGGTGTGGTCCGAGCGCGGCCCAGGCTCTAAACGGCGGCTGTGTTGTGTGACAGCAGCGGGCGACGGCTTGGGGCTAAGAAGGGGCTCCGTATTCCCCTGAGGCTTCGCGGTAAGCGAGACCACACGCGCCCCCGATGGGCCCGGCAGCTTGGGCTCTTTGTGCAGCGCTAATGAAGAGTGGAGGCCGCGGCACTTCATCAGCCAGCCTGCAGCTCCACGTGGCTGCAGAAGAGGAGGACGGCCTCCTCGCACTCCTCTGCAGTCCGGACTATGGAAACCCCGCCTGATTGGCTGGTCTGGCGGTGGGTGGCGCCGCTGCAGTGGTGGGTAAAGAGGATCTAACGAGGCCCGATGGGACCCGAGAGGGCGAGGACGCTCAGACAGACTCCTCCAGTGTTTGAAGCAGCACTCGCTGAGTGTGCGGTGAAGCCAGTTAGCACGGGCAGCCACCGCAGAACGGAAGTAGTAAAACGGAATGATGGAGCCGAAGACGGGAAAAGCAGTGGTGGGCGAACGAGGCAGGACGGTTACTCACACACATACACACCCACGGAAACACACCCTCCTTCACCACGGCAACCCTAATCTCTGCTCGGCAGCTACGTGTCCACGCTGTTTGTGCTCCGGCTCAATCAATCGACGCTGCCCTTCAGAAGTTTGGGGACGTGCCACTTACTAGAGAAGGAAGGATCGATCGGCTATGTATCGGTGATCGGACGATATTTCTCCAGTGTAGCCAATCCCGAGAGCCGATCGATAGTGTTAAACAAATGAGCCTAATTTCTGTATTTCCAGCTAGAGTTTCATCCAGAAAGAGGAGACCTCCAGCCAGCTCCCTGCAATTCCTATCTGAACCACTAGGTGGAAATACATACCGTTTAATTTTCCCGGTTAAAACTGACTCTGGTTCGTTTGGTGTGGTTCGTTTTGGCAGGTGTGAAAACAGTAATCACACTCGGGTGTGGACCAAAACAACCGAGACCCTCGAGAGGAGGTGGTCTCGGACCGGTTCCAAAGAACTCCGGAGCGGTTCATTTGTGGTGAGAACATGATCCAACCTCCATCCAACCCAAGTATTAGGTGTCCTCCACAAGTCTGATCTAAACATCTCCTGCAGCCAGGTGTGCTTTGCATTATGGGATGCGGCAGACGGCGTAAACAGAGAGCTGGAGAACTGTAGCAGCTAACAGGGCGAGGACAATGAAGCGAGGTCTCTCTTGGACTAGCAGTGAGGGACGTTGTCTACTTGATGTTTGGAGTGAGCTGGGTGGTCTGCAGGTGGACTGTAGTTTGGTATATTATCAGATTATTATTACAGCTATGAACAGATGCTGTCTCTGCCGCTGCTCCGTGATACGCTCTAAAAGAAATGTGCAGTAGTTTAGAAAACCGGATCTTCTTCCTGTGTTTACTTTCTTGCTCACACGCCAGATAGCTCTGACCAATCAGAGGAGACGACGTGCTCACGTGGTTTGTTGAGCCGCATTTTGGTGCGTTTAGGTTTTTACCTGTGAAAACAAACTTAACCGAGGAGGAAATGCTCCAAATAAACCAACTCATTAACGGATCCAGACCAGTGAAACCAACTACAGGTGTGAAAACGGCATAAATTTGCTTTTTTTAGTTTTAAATTAAGGGTCTAAATGTAATGATTGCAGTATTGGAGATATTTGTTTGATGTACTTTGTTTATTTTCTGTTAATTTAAGTAAAAATATTATACTGTTTCATATGAGCTCGTTAAAAATGGTAATAAACCAGTTTAGACCATGTTTCATGACTTGCTTGCGCTAATAACTACTTGCACATAGCCTCGACCTTGATCAGCTATCGTGCTGAAAAGTGATCGGCGATCAGAATCGGCCTCAAAAACGCTGATCAGTCCATCTCTAGTATTTGCTAAATAAAAAATTACGTCTATTTTTTAAAATTACTTCATTATTTATGGAAATAATTGCATGTTTTTAGACCAAAGAAGAGAAAAGACCCTTCATACTGTCTGAAGGCTATTAGTGGGTCATTTACACATCAGCATTAACTCTCAGCTCACTTTGAAGGAACATCGCTGCTAACACAACAAACCTCTCATCTCTACAATGCTAGTTTCACGGAGGAGGAAAACACACTCTTTGCTTTAACGCAGGTCAGGCTTCACGTTTGGAGGCACTGACGTAAACAAACTGATGACATTCATAAAGTATAATGTAAAAGATCATGTTTTGTACAATGTGTTTTCAATTTAACGCAGAAAACTGTTTTTGAGCCGGGTTTCTAAACAGCTCTCCGCTAAACTCGCCTCAGACTTTCAAAGAAATCATTCCTGTTTACTGAAAACGTCTGGAAAAGCAAGCTGCTCTCCAACTCCTGACAGCTCAGCGCGCTCTGCTTCTATACGCATGTCCAGATGTGTCCGTGTGGGCGTATAGAATAAACCCAGCGAGGAGTGGCCCTTCACTGAAGACCCGCACACGCACACGCACACGCACACGCACGCCCGTCCACTGTATACGTCGCACGTGATCTTTGCTCTCTTTGCGCTGGTCAAACAGCGGCGCGGCGGGAGAGGACAAAGCCGGCTGATAGAGACGCGGCACACTGCGCAGCAAACACCACCACACACACCGATAACACACTCAGCACACAATCACTGAAGCAGCACACACACACACACACACATTTTCCAGCTGGCTAAGATTTTACACACCTGCTCTATAGCTGTGATTCAGGGTGGGGTGTGGTGGTGGAGGGGGTGGGGGTTTGAGCGGGCTCACTGAGGGATTAAGCACTATTCAGTGTCTGTGTGTGAGAGTGAGTGCTAGTGTACTAGAGTGTCTATCCTGAGTACGAGAACAGAGATGGAAGAGCATGGAGGAGTGTGCGAAGGTGACACAGGAGTAAGAACAGCCACTACAGGACCAACAGGAAAACAGTATATATATATATATATATATATTAGTAAAGCAAGTTTTTGGTCTCCCCTGTAAAGTTGCAATCAGCTTTGGACAGCGATGATATGCAATGATATATATGTATATTATTATATTATTATATTATATTATTATATTATTATATGAAAATATATGTATACAGGTTGTTTTAGCACCTTTAGACGCTTTGTGTGGAAAAAGCCAGGAGATGTATTACAGAAATTACAGAAGCAAATCAAATCTTAATTTAGGAGTCTTATTTTACAGCATCTCAATCTAAAGTTAGCAATCCTCACTACTCAACAGCAGACAATCAATATTTATATCAGTTAGTGGGCAACCAATCATTTGCACAGATGTAAACCAATAACAAAAAAACAAAACAAAAACACAATGTATAAAAAAGCTGAATAAAAACACACTGTAAAAAAGAATAACAACACAATATAAAAAAGAACAAAAACAATGTATAAAAAACAGAATAAAAAAATGTAAAAAAGAATAAAAACATACTGTAAAAAACAGAACAAAAACAATGTATAAAAAAACAGAATAAAAAAATGTAAAAAAGAATAAAAAAACATACTGTAAAAAAACAGAACAAAAACACAATGTAAAAAAAATAAAAAACACATACTGTTAAAAAACTGAATAAAACACAATGTAAACAAGAATAAAAAACATACTGTTAAAAAACAGAACAAAAACAATGTATAAAAAACAGAATAAAAACAATGTAAAAAAGAATTAAAAACACTGTAAAAAAACAGAACAAAAACACAATGTAAAAAAAATAAAAAACACATACTGTTAAAAAACTGAATAAAACACAATGTAAACAAGAATAAAAAACATACTGTTAAAAAACAGAACAAAAACAATGTATAAAAAACAGAATAAAAACAATGTAAAAAAGAATTAAAAACACTGTAAAAAAACAGAACAAAAACAATGTATAAAAACAGAATAAAAACACAACGTAAAAAATAATAAAAAAAAACATACTGTAAAAAAACAGAACAAGAACATATTGTTTAAAAACAGAATAAAAACACAACGTAAAAAAGAATAAAAACATACTGTTAAAAAAACAGAATAAAAACACAATGTAAAAAATAATAAAAAAACATACTGTAAAAAAAACAGAATAAAAACACAATGTAAAAAATAATAAAAAAACATACTGTAAAAAAACAGAACAAAAACATATTGTTAAAAAACAGAATAAAAACACAACGTAAAAAAGAATAAAAACATACTGTTAAAAAAACAGAATAAAAACACAATGTAAAAAATAATAAAAAAACATACTGTAAAAAAACAGAACAAAAACACACTGTTAAAAAAACAGAATAAATTTTATGCAACATATATCTGCGTCACCTCCTCCTGTATAGGTTTCCGTTTCCATTCCTAAGGCTTTGGTCAGCCTCGGCGCCGTTCGGCGGTCTCCTCATTAGCGGTCACTGCAGGAGCTGCTTATCAATAGGAACGAATGTAACCCCGCTGTGTAACGCTAATGTAACGTTAGTGAACCTGGTACGGTGGTCTGGTACGGTGGTCTGGTACGGTGGTCTGGTACGGTGGTCTGAAATGCTAACATGCTACTTTGAAGGGAGTGACTAACAGCAGGACGTCAGGAGGCCACTGGGTGGACACTGTACTGAGGAAACGGTATCTGGTTAGGATGTTTCTGAAAACCTGTTATCTTATCTCGAGCTGGGATAAGATAGTGAACTTAGGAACTGTTGTTATGTAATAGCTACTGCTCTAAATCCAATCCAAACTCAAGTTGTCAAGGTGACTGAACAGATAAGATTTCGGAGTGAAGCTGTTTCTGTAATAAGGCCTCCGGAGGGGGAATTCCAGCCGGACCGCACTAACCCTACTGTAAAGCACAAAGGTAGAAATTCCGGGACTAGTTTTCCTGCACTGGGTGGATGAGCTCGTGTTTATAGATGAACTCACGCTCAGAGGTGCAGGTTGGTGTTTTTTCCTCCTCCTGTTATATTAGTTAAAACAATATCAGTTACTCCACCCAGTATATCGTCACCGTCCAATAAAAAACAAGTATTTCCAAGACAGCAACTTTACAGGAGAGAACAAAAACATACTTTACTTTTAATGGAAGTCAATGGAACCAGATTTTTTTCTAAGCTATTTTGGAGCATTTCTATTCACGTATTTGGCCACACCCACTTTCAAGCATGTGTTTGTTCCAACTTTGTGTTAGAACTTCCGCTCAGCTAACCAAAATGAATACAGTTACATGGGAGGAGACCAGAGAGACAGTAAGAAGTTCTAATATGACAACACTGTCTCCTCCAAGGTTAATAACACAGTGGGTGGGTGATATGAGAAGGTGGTCTGAGGTTAATAACACAGTGGGTGGGTGATATGAGAAGGTGGTCTGAGGTTAATAACACAGTGGGTGGGTGATATGAGAAGGTGGTCTGAGGTTAATAACACAGTGGGTGGGTGATATGAGAAGGTGGTCTGAGGTTAATAACACAGTGGGTGGGTGATATGAGAAGGTGGTCTGAGGTTAATAACACAGTGGGTGGGTGATATGAGAAGGTGGTCTGAGGTTAATAACACAGTGGGTGGGTGATATGAGAAGGTGGTCTGACGTTAATAACACAGTGGGTGGGTGATATGAGAAGGTGGTCTGACGTTAATAACACAGTGGGTGGGTGATATGAGAAGGTGGTCTGAGGTTAATAACACAGTGGGTGGGTGATATGAGAAGGTGGTCTGACGTTAATAACACAGTGGGTGGGTGATATGAGAAGGTGGTCTGAGGTTAATAACACAGTGGGTGGGTGATATGAGAAGGTGGTCTGAGGTTAATAACACAGTGGGTGGGTGATATGAGAAGGTGGTCTGAGGTTAATAACACAGTGGGTGGGTGATATGAGAAGGTGGTCTGAGGTTAATAACACAGTGGGTGGGTGATATGAGAAGGTGGTCTGAGGTTACTTATGGAGACATGTTTAATTACTCTGTACTCTCGGAAGGTGTAGACGGTTCAGTAATGAAAAACTATAAAAGTACTGAAGCGTATCAGTACCTGCACAGTGGGAAGGTGGGCGTGTCCTCCTACACACAGACGGTGAGTTTATATTTCTGAAAGCCGGTTAAACCCAAGTCCAGCAGCTGCCCGAGCCACTCTGCGTGGGTGTTAGTTACAGTCCAGATAGCCTAGCGCGGTGGACACTGATCAGAAAACAGTTACTGAACTGATAGACTCAACAGCACCGACACGTCTGCTTCCTCGGAGCTTCATAAGCGAGACATTTCTCTGGATAAGGAAGCTCTGGTGCTGGTTCTCCTCCACAGAATGGTAAGAGCAGACATACGGAGGTTTGGGTGGATGTTTTAAATTTGGAGCCTTCAGTGAGAGACGCAGGTGGTCTTCTTTGAAAGGCGGCCCCCCAACACTCTGATCTTTATGTGCTGTGTTCGTAACTCTGTAGTTCAAGACAAGTTTTCCTCTTCTTCTAATTTCTGACTCCCTCTAACTGAACATGTTATGCTGGTCATTTAATATGTTTGTTGTCGTTTTTCTGTTGTCATGGAAAATAGCATGAACGGTTCCATTCATCACTTCCAATGAGCTGAAGGGTGCGTTCACTGATTTTCAAATAATTTTAAATAATTTTAAAATATGACACAATCATTCTAAGACCTCTTAAAGTTGTATCAGTCAGATCATGCGTCACAAAAGGTCTGATGTGCAAGACATCATCGTTAGCTCTGTTAAACAGACACCCAACCCAAATCTGTATTAGCTAGTTAAGTACTTAGCTAACTCAGTAATCTAACTCAGCGGATCTTGGCTCGGGTCTTCGGGGGTCACAGTCTGGCCCAGGTCATGAAATTAACTCTCAAAGTCTTTAGTGATTAGCTAGTAAGATAAACACACGTGTTTATTAAGGTAGCTGAACACTACCTACACTCGGGATCTCCAACCTTATGCACGAGCCAGTAGGGCTGGGCGATATATCGAGTTTTTAAAATCGATATATTTTTATATGCGATATAAGATGAGACAATATTGTTTATATCGATATAGTCTGTGTTGCGCTGCAATTACACTTATAGATCCACCAGTTCGCCCCTCTCTCTCTCTCTCTCTCTCTCTCTCTCTCTCTCTCTCTCTCTCTACCAACTTCACACTGCCCCGCCTCTCTCCCTCACAAACTCCAGCAGACTAGAAATCAGGATCCACATTTCATATACACTGCAACACCTGAACCCCTGCTTTCAGATACAGTAAAAACAGTGTATGATGGAAAAACAATGATTATGTAACTGTATGTCATTACAGCGTATCTCTTCACTACGTAATGTCTATGAATTACAGAGATATACTTTAGCTGTACAAGCATACCTAGATATATTGGCGTCCCACCCAGTATCAGAAACAGGTAGATTTGTCCCACCCAAAAATTAAACTACAGAAAAGCAGAAACTGTTTAAAAACTTTTATTTTATTTTTGTTTGTTGGGTGGTCTTTCACTGTGTTAAGGCTTGTGTTGAGATGTTCAGAAATATCCTGCAGTCAGCGGCGTCACTGACCCGAGCTCTCGCCTCGCTGGACCGTCGGGTAGTTTAGTTTAAAAGTTTGTAATGTAATGTGGAGTATCTAGTTTAGTTTGTAAAGTGGTCTTTAATTGGATTTATCTAATAATAATCAGACGTACAGATAATGTTGTATTTTGTTTATTATTAATTTACTGTAATTCCACAAATGTTGTTCTACGTCACTATATATACAGTGATTTACTACCTTACCTACAGTGGAATCAGCTTATAGGTAATATTAGGGCATAGGGTGGGCTTTGATTCATAATAGCAAATACAGTCTCTCTCTAACTAGAGCGTCTCAGTAATCTGTTTTATGAGGAGAGATGAGGAGAGAACACTGATACTTACACACTTACTACCTAGACAGCCTACTTACACACTCACTAGGATTTGAGACACACCCATAGTGTAGTGTTTGCAGTATGTGGTAAGGTATGTGCCTAAAAACAGAATATTTGTAACCTGTGGCTAAAACCCCTCATTTCTTTGTAATTAGAAGTGCTGTAAGGTGAAATACAGCTTTAAGAAGCTGCTTTGCAAATTACAAGTCCGATCTGATGACCCGAAACCGCCTTCACGCCTTTAAATGGGCAACTGAAAATACTTACCCCCCCTCGCCACCCCCCCCCAACACTCTCAAAAATCAGCTTGACTCGCTTCAGATTGCGTCTTTCACAGCCTTGCGCTCGTGGACACGTTTCACAGCTCCTCACGCCCTCTTTTAATGATCACGCAAGCCGCCGCTCGTCCCGCTGGCTCTCGCGCTCTCGCGCTCCCGATTTACGATACTATTTAAACCAAGTCTGCAAAGAAGCAGCTCACACGTTAACGATCTGAGACACGGGTACGTTTTAAAAGATCTTCGAATAATCTGTTTAAAATAAATTCCACCCCACGTGTGTTTATGAACATTTGTATGATTCCATGTCCTGACACTGACGCAATGCTTATGGCAGACTGATGAAGGAGTGAAAATGTGAGTGAGAGAGAGTGAGAAGTGAGAGAGTGAGAGAGAGAAGAGGTAAGAGTGAATAAAATGAGAAGAAGTGCTATGTGGTGGTGCTAAAAGATTTCTTCACACGTTGCAGTCAAGAATTAACACACACACACACACACACACACACACACACACACACACACACACAGTGGAAGCATTACATAGAGTACATACAGATTCCCATTCATTTCCTAGAGACTTACTTAAACCTTAAACTACTAACCTAAACTCACCACCACTCCAATCTAACCCTAAACCCATCATCACCTTACAATTTTATCCTAAATTGAATGTAAAGGTCCCCACAATGTGGCTTAAACCCACACTCAGACACGCCTGCAGAGCCATACATCTTCAAATAAAGGCGCTGTGGAGGTCCAGTGCTCACACACACGTGTTTGTTTTACTATATTAGTGAGGTCACCCATAGAACTTTACTATAGAACTTTGTTTTACTATAACTAAATAATACTAAACCTAACCCTAACCTCAACCTCAGTACCCAAAAGACTCATTTTCTGCTCTATTAGATTTTTTTTAATGATTTTTGGAGAAAATGACGTGTGAGGTGAGGACCAGCAAAAAAAAGTGAGGACCAGCAAAATGTCCTCACTTTACCAATAAAATCTGACTGTCTGGACATGTGGTCCTCACAACTATACCTCTACAAGAACACACACACACACACACACACACAGGCTGAGTTCAGCAGAGCAGTGACTGTATTGTAAGTTAAAACCTTCAGCAAAATAGAGCAGAGGCTGAAGTACCCCCCCACCAACCCCCCTCCCCCTTATTCTCTCTCTCTCTCTCTCTCTATCTATCTATCTATCTGCTCGCATGCACTCACCTGCAGCACTGACACCCACAGAGACGGAGAGAGGGGAAAGGACGGGGGGAGACGGGAGCGAGAAGTGAATACTGATAGAGCGATTGGAGGAAAGACGACGACGTACAGAAAAGAAAGAGTGCTGAAGAAGAGAGCTGAGAAAAAGAAAGGGAGGGGGTCAGAGGGATCTTGAGAAAGAGAGCGAGAGAGTTTGATTAAGTGGTATGGATGAATAGGTCCCATTATCTCCCTGTCTGCGTCTGGTTTCAGAGCAGGAATGCAGCTTATAGGATCAGATAAACACACACACACACACACACACACACACACTCTTCCATGCAGTCGGTCATGGTTCAGTGATCGGGGTCCTCATACGCTTCTCGCTTTACTGTACAGTATATCACGTGGACTGACCAGCCTCTGTTCTTATTTAGGTAAAAAGAGGGTCAAGGGTCACCGTACAGTCCTGAAAGGGCCTCGCAGTAAGCCCACCTGGTCTGTACAAGACGCTGCATCAAGGAACGACCAATCTCTGATAAGTTACTACAGCCAAGTGTAGCTTAAAATAATTTTAAACACACCCTCACCAAACATTGGGTCTGTCTCAAATCCTAGTGAGTGTGTAAGTAGGCTGTCTAGGTAGTGAGTGTGTAAGTAGGCTGTCTAGGTAGTGAGTGTGTAAGTAGGCTGTCTAGGTAGCAGCTGTGTAAGTCTCAGCGTTCTCTCCTCATCTCTCCTCATAAAACAGATTACTGAGACGCTCTAGTTAGAGAGAGACTGCGTCACGGCTTGTTCCCACCCACTGCAGCACGCCACCGGTGGTTCAGCTGGTTGCTAAGATACCGGCCGGCATCTAAAACAATAGCCCGAGGCTTAAAAATCTGCTAGCATAAATGCTAATAGCTCGAGTATAAAAGTGTAAATGGTGAAGGACTCGTTACAGAGTTGATAATAAAATACTGTTTTGTGTGATTATATGACCAGAAACACATTAAAACTCCAGAGAATCAAAATAACTCACATTTTAAAACCACTTCACTGCTCCTAGATTAGCCTGCGGTGCATCATGGGATTGTCTTAGTGGCTGAGGAAGCGTTCGATGCTTCTTTAAAATCAGGTCTAAATAAGGTTCCTCAGTAGCAGCATGTTTAAGGTATGTAAGAATTGGGACAGTCTACATGTCGGGAGCGCATACTATGATGTGAAGTGCTGCCTATGTAGGAGCTCAGTAGGATTTGAGACACAGCCAGAGTCACACTTGTTCTAAATGACTTGTAAAAGTCTTGTTTTGTGTTTTCATTCTCCAACGGCTCTTAGGCACCCTTTGTTTTTGAATTCAGAAACAAGCAGACTTCTAGAGATCCCCTGCGCTATCACAAGCACACCGGTAGGAGAAGGCCACGGGCCCCGGTGCTTCAGCACAGCCTGTTCTCTCCTGTATGCTGTGCTGGGTGTAGCTGAGGACAGCGGTGCTCGCTGTGTGTCTCCTGTTCCTCTCACAGTCTCAGATGAACACAGGACAACAGCGCAGTAGTACAAAGGGATATATGTGAGATGATCTATTGCATTGAAAGAGACAGACAAGTGTATTCTGTCCTCTGTCTTCTCGCTGCGGGGGAATCAGCAGCGGCTTAACCGTGTCATTAGAGAGGATTTGAGCTTTATATAATCTTTAGACTGGACCGTGCTGTTTAGCCGCCTGCAGGGAGGGAGAGGAAGGTGTGATGAAGATGGTGAGGAACTTTTGGTTTTGTATCTGAATGAAAGCCCCTCAAACAGCCTGGCAGGCTCTAGCACTCATGTGTGGCGGGTTTCAGACAGAGATGGAAGGATCGATAGTCTATGTTAAAACAAAATTTAATCATTATAAATTAAAACAACTGAGAAGAAAGTAACTAATATACATTGAACGATAATTAAAAAATAACAGTGGATAAAAAAATGTAAATAATAATAATACAAAAAAAAATTAAGATTTAATTAGTAATAAATTATAATAAAAATAATAATAAGAAGAAGAAGAAATAAAGCATAAATTAAGAATAAGTACGGTTAGTTTTTAAGTTAAAAAAGGTCATTCAGCACTTAAATATAAGGTGTTTTTAGACAAAATGCTCATTTCCAGATTACTGTCCCCTCCGTAATAGTTGGAGAGTTGAGAACTCCTGTTTTAGTGTTGCACCTGGCCGCACAAGACTAGTTATATATAAATAAACAATTAAAATATAAAGCGACCGCCGCTAATCCGAGAATTCGGCTACTTAAAAGTGCTCCGCAGCTTGTATTAATAATAATAGAATACAACAAGGTTAAATTAAGATAAAAAGTAATAATATAAAACTAATTAACAATAAAATAATAAAAGAAATAAAGTAAGAAAAAATAAGATTTATAATAAAAAATAATAAAAAAGGTCGTTCAGCACTTTAAGTTGTTTTTAGACGAAATACTCATTACCAGATCACATCTGTCCCCTCCGTAATAGTTGGAGAGTCGAGAACTCGTGTTATTTACCTGTTTTAGTGCCGCACCTGGCAACGCAAGACTAGTTAGAGAGTCGCAGATTGAGAACTTTTTATTTAAATGACATTTAACAGCTGATTCATGGCAGTCGTTCTGAAATTAGACTATAAAACACCACTGCTGTAATTATTATTATTATTATTATTTTTGTGGTAGCTCTTTAAAATCTTTTAAAATCTTTTAAAACCTTCGTAGCAGTTTGAGCCACAGAAGTGCTGAACAGGGAATGAATTAAGATTCCGATTCTTCCTGAAGCTGTTCTGATGCTTCGTTGTGGAAGTGGAGTAGGATGGAATGAGAGGTGTGATGTTATTATAGCCTGCTTTTGTATTTCCTTGACAGCTGGACGAAGAACACAGGGCTGATTTTACTGAGCGTTGTTTACAGTCATGTGATGGTTGTGTGTGTGTGTGTGTGTGTGTGTGTGTGTGTGTGTGTGTGTATGTTTTTGCATACATCTGCATGTGTTAGTGTCTACTGGGTGCAGCTGCTGAGCTGCTGTCTCTGCAGTGTAGTGGTTTTAATGACTTGTTTATCCAGATCCAGGTTTAGGCAAACATTACAACCATTGTAAAGGATACACTCAGACCATGACCTGCTCTGACCGCCCGACTGCCAGGGTCTGAGATTGTTCTCCTGGTTTGTATGTAAATGCACACAGCTCAGTCTGTCTATTCATACATGGATGCCGACTAGGGCTGAACCAAACCATTTTTTTTATTATTAGTCAATTAATTGACTACTTTTTAGATTACTCTGAGTGTGTGTATGTAAATATTTTTATTTTCTTTTATTTTGTATTTTTTAATTATATAAAAAATACTTTTATTTACTTGAACTTATATTATTATACTTTGTATATTTTGTATATATTTTTATCATTTCTTTTTTTTGTTATCTTATCTATTGGTGAATGGAGGAACAGCAAAGTAAGAATTTCATTGTACAGTGTAACTGGCTGTCCTGCTGTGCACATGACAATAAAACTCTTGAATATATATATATATATATATATATATATATATATATATATATATATATATATATATATATATATATATATATATATATCATTTGATTCTAAGCTACATTTAGATCAGAGTTATGTATGTAAGCTTGGCTTAAGAAGTTCTCGTCATGTTGTACAGCATCTGATAGACGTTTAGACTCAGTATAAGTCTTTTTATCCCAAAAACCTTTCGCCATTCAATCATCTCCCAGCGTTATCACTAGAGATGGACCGATCAGCGTTTTTGAGGCTGATTTCGATCGCCAATCACCTTTCAGCGTGATCAGCCGATAGCCGATACCAATCGAGGGCGGGGCTATATGCCACAGCAGGGCTACATGTAGTTATCAGCGCAAGCAAGTCATGAAACATGGTCTAAACTGGTTTATTACCATTTTTAATGAGCTCATATAAAACAACTTAATATTTTTAACTAAATTAACAGTAAATAAAGTAAATCAAACAAATATTACCAATACTGCAATCATTACATTTAGACCCTTAATTTAAAACTAAAAAAGCTAATTAAATAAATACAGTCAAAACTGTGGTCATTAAACTCAGACTCTGTTATTTTAAACTAAATCTGTAATTATTAAATGTAGAATATTGAATTACTGCTGCTGTTCTGTTCGTACCGGTCAGATCTGGTCTGTAGGGTTTCTGGGTTATTAGTTTGTGTTAGCTGTGTGTGTTCTAGCTCTGCTGTTACTGATACTCACTGTGTTCAGCTGTGTGGTGTCTCTTAAGTACTGTATCAGATTAGTATGTTAAATATCTTTGTTTTGGTTCCACGAGACACACTGATGTTACAGAACGTCCTGGATGAGTCTGAGTCTCATACGGTAAACACTGCCAGACGGACGATGTTTTCTATCAGTACATGCCGTGAACGCTATAAACTGTTCTCGCGAGGCCGCTGCTTTAGTCAGTCTGTGGAAAATGAAAGGGTATGTGTTTCCACCTAGTGGTTCAGACAGGAATTGCAGGAAGCTGGCCAGATAGATGAAACACTAGCTGGAAATACAAAAATTAGGCTCACTTGTTTAACACCATCGATCAGCTCTTAGGAACGATCCTTCCATCTCTAGCTATCACACTATCACACTTTTTTTAATCAAGCCCTCAGAGAGAACACCTCCAGTCCCACTGCTTTTCTCCTCCCAGCCCAGCAGATGGTCAGCGCTCCGTGTGTGTGGGACCATATTAATATGCCTTTGTTTGCATCTGTGTTTACATCATCGGCCTACCTGACAGGTTCAGGAGCAGCTGTGGCTCGTGTGCCTCTGCGGAAGGATTTGTGCTCGCATCCCTGCGCCGCGCTCATCCACAGCAGAGCGATGAGAGGATCATAAAGAAATGGCTGGAGCTGAATAAAACATCTGAGCGCTGCGGCAGGACGCCAGGCCCCCAGCCTCTGCCTCTGCTTTGAAGCTGCACAGAGCGTCTTCCACTCTGCCATTCCGCTTGTCTCTCTCTCTTTCTCTCTCTCTCTCTCTCTCTCTCTCTCTCTCTCTCTTTCTCTCTCTCTCTCTCTCTCTCTCTCTCTCTCTCTCTCTTTCTCTCTCTCTCTCTCTCTCTCTCTCTTTCTCTCTCTCTCTCTCTCTCTCTCTCTCTCTCTCTCTCTCTCTCTCTCTCTCTCTCTCTCTCTCTCTCTCTCTCTTTCTCTCTCTCTCTCTGTCAACTCAACAATTTCACTGTAATATTAAGCGTTCCCCGCTAATCTGTGAACTCGGCTGCTTAAAAGCGCTCCGATTGTTTACACGTGTGCAGCTGTGCACACGCAGCTTGTATTAATAATAATAATAATACAATACAACAACATTAAATTAAGATAAAAAGTAATAATACAAAACTAATTGAAACAACAAAATAATAAAAGAAATAAAGCATGAAATAAAAATTAAGAATAAGTACGATTTATAATAAAAAAAGTCATTGTTTTCAGACAAAATACTCATTACCAGATCACATCTGTCCTCTCTGTAATAGTTGGAGAGTCGAGAACTCGTGTTATTTACCTGTTTTAGTGTCGCCCCTGGCCACACAAGACTAGTTTGAGATTCGCACATTGAGAACTTTTTATTTAAATGAGATTTAACAGCTGATTCATGGCAGTCGTTCTGAGATTAGACTATAAAACACCACTGCTGTAATTATTATTATTATTTATTCTATTTTTCATAACAAATCTTCTAATCCCATCTGAATTTCACTGTAATATTAAGCGTTCCCCGCTAATCCGAGAATTCGGCTACTTAAAAGTGCTTCGATTGTTTACATGTGTGCTGTTGTGCGCACGCAGCTTGTATTAATAATAATAAAATGATAAAATGATAACGATAATTATCGTGAAATAACGTTTCCTCGGTAGAACTAAAAGACGTAGTCGATAGAAAGTCGATAGAATTAAGTTCCGTCCATGTTTTAAGAGACAACATGAACAGCCAATGAGAATAAGAATAGTGCCGCACCCAAACCAATCAGGTGGCTGAACTAGAGTTCAGGTCATTTCCTGTTGTAGGTGTAGCAGCAGCTTCACCCACGTACTAGTAATCTGGTTACTGCAGCGTCACAGTCGAGCAGAGAGAATAAAATAAGAGAAAATAAGAGAAAACGTTAAACTACTACTGAAAGAAACATGATACACGTGTTAATAATCTATAAATAATCTATAAGATAAGATAAACAGGTAAACAGGTGCTGTCCTGCTGCTGTGGTGATGAAGCTCTACGGGATGTTTGATCTTCAAGGTCTCGTGTGTAGCAGTTGTACTGTTGTGATCATCTCCACTGTGCAGAACTGACAGAGCACCACACTGTTGTGTTTCTGTGTGAAACAACGTTAGATGAACGTGAGAGATTGTTTGTAGCTGCAGCTCACGCTCTGGATAAATCCATGCTTTCAGTGGACGCGGCCGTGTTTCCAACGTAATTTAATAATCAATAAAGATAAATATATATACTGTAGGAGTTCGAGTGAGACGCTGAGACAAAGTTGACTTTATAACCAAAAATCCCGAGTAGGAAACTTTATTTTCAACTGAAAACAGAATCACTAAACCAACAACTCCTCATTAGAGCAGACAGAGAGTCGACTCACCGCTAGGAGTGAACATAAACAGAGTTCTTTACTCAGAACCAACTTAAAGAACCAGCAACAGCCTGATTAACACAGTGTCTGTGTGAATACTGTTCATGAGTGTTCAGTAGTCGATTATAAAAATTAATTGTGGTCACACTAACACTCTAAACATACTTATTTCTTTTATTATTATAATTTTTTTTAAATACACTCAAGTGATTCATGTAATAACAACATCTTCCGGTTCCTATCATTACTACTGCAAACAACTTTGACTCTAACACTCAGCTTTCCACGTCGAATCACTCTGAATGATGTTTACATCTTAACGTAGAGTGATCTGTGCAATCGTGGAGGTGTGACGAAGCATCATGGAGAACGAACAATGTGTTAATTGCGCCA
>CM038715.1:1610000-1657500 GCA_021613375.1 Megaleporinus macrocephalus
AAAGTTGAGAATTTCATTTAATTTCAAAAACAATATTGTTTCTTTCTTAATAAATTTGAGTGTATCAGATGATTTTTAAAGAATAAAAATGTTTGTATTAAAGTCTATTTTTGTATAGAGGCTTATTTTACATATAGTCTATTATCAGTAATTCTCAGTCCTCTGTCTAAATCTCCTGGTACGGCCACCAATCCAAGTTAAGGATGTTATTGGACTGATTGGTTGTTAGGACACTCTTGATCAATTCTAATGCACAGCTGAAAAACATTCTACTAATAAGTGAGTATAAAAGGGAACAACATTCTAGGTTAGTTTAGTATCTGAAGATCAGCAGTTGATGACTTGCTGACCGACTCACAATGACCAGAAAGAAACAACTTTCTTTAGAGACCCGTCAGTCCATTGTTGTGTTAAGGAAGAAGATACTCCATTAAAACAAGAACATTTCACTGTGATCCCAAACTTCTGAGCAGTAGTGTATGTCTAGTAATACATATCAATAATAATAATCATTAAAATGCTTTCTCCCATTTTATCTTCTATATTTACTATTGCTCTTTAAATAAATAAATAAATAAATATATATAAATATATATAGTATCCAATTACTCAACGGCATAATTGACAGAATACTCGATCACTAAAATAATCTACTACTAGCACAGCGGTTGGGCTTGATGTCAGAATAAGAATCCTTATCAAAATAAACCCAGATAATAAACATGCGAAAGACGATTAATCCTGAATTAACCTGCCACCGTATAGAACACGTTATTAAAAACTTAAATACAAATAAACAACATGATGGAAATGGAGTCGTTACAAGGACTGGAAACCCATGTGATGACTGATGATGTTATACACACACATATACATATATATATATATATATATATACATATATATATATATATATATATATATATATATATATATATATATATATATATATATATATATATATATGTGTGTTTAGCACTTGTTTCTATTGGATTGCATGGCTGTGACTAGAAAACAGAGTTCCAAAATCTTTGAAGTCCAGAACTTCAATTCATAACACTGTGACAGAGTGAAGTACAGGCTGTAGGTTAATGACTACTAGTAGAGGGAGGAAAACAATAGGGCTGTGTATTAGCAAGAACCTAGCAATACAATATGTATCGTGATACGGCGCTCACGATTCAATATATCACGATACTGCAAGGAAAGTGATATATCGTGATTTTTCAAATCCTACTATTAAACCACACCACTGTATGAACAGGTTTATCAATGCTTACAATAGCACTGCGCTCTTGTGCTGCTTTTTAATGTTGGAGTGGAGCTGAAAATGGATTACAACACTGCCATCTAGTGGTCAGAGGCTTAAACACAACACACAATGATTCACTGTCTGCCAGGAATCTGTGTATTGATACTGTTTTTGAGAATCGATACAGTATCACCAAACAAAATATCCCGATGTTTGATATTTTCGATATTTTCTTACACCCCTAGAAAACAACACACACCTGTTGCACACTGGTTCTCCTACACATTTGCCACAAACACCCCCCCCCTTGACCCACGTCTCCATGCAGAGGCTAATCTCATTGAACTGGATATGTAATTATGTACCTCATTAGCTAACCAAATCCCAGAAGCCATTAGAATTAACTAACATCCACACTGTTTCCTTTGCACATCTGCAGGATTCAGCCGGCTGATCTCGGTCCAGTTTCACCAGTTCCTCGAGCAGGCACGGCCGCTGTTCCGGTCAGTGACCTTAAGGGAAGGTTAAGGCCGTAATTTTTTTCATTTAATCAGCTACTGTGGATTTAATTAAGGCTCGATGAGGGAGAATCAGTGAGCTGTGAGGAACGACAAGAGGGTAAGGCTCATTTACTCACGGCACTGTGCCTGCTCCTTCAACCTGAACCAATCAGCTGGGTCTCTTATCTCTCCTCTGTCTCTCATAGATCAAATTTGTAGGGTTGAAAACCCGTACGCCACAAAGCCACACGGACACACGCGACCCTGGAATAGTCCTACCATGTCCCCCAGCCAGGCTAGTCCAAAACTAACAGCTGCTACTGACGTCCTGTGGATTTAACCGCAGTACCAACAATCAGTGGTAGACCGAATGCAGACCTGCTTACGTGATCACCAATAAATATTTAATAAATATAGATTCAATAAATCTAGCAATCTGTAGAGGCTACACCGTGCTGCGAACTAGGAGAGTCGTGAGCTGAAGGTTAGGGATCCGGTCTTGTGACCGGAAGGTCGCCGGTTCAATTCCCAGGACCAGCAGGACACGCCCTTGAGCAAGACACCTAACACCCAACTGCCTCCTGGGCGTCGTGGATGTGCGTTGTAAGATCACTGAAGGCTCCTCAGCCAATCAGATCTGTGCACATTGGGGCGTGTGGCGTGCACACAGGCGAGGTAGGAAGTGAGGAGCAGCAGTCGGAGACTAAAGCGAGTCAGAAAGAATAACGTAAACACAGAAAAGTGAAGAGAGAAAACTGAGTGTTTAACAGGAACGGTTCTGGAATGAACCTCCTCGTCTAGTTCTGGAGAACACCGCTCTGTACAACCAACATGTTCATCTGAGAAGCTGAGTTAACAAGAAGAACCACCTTTATTTACTTTCTCTATAAATAAACACTTTAAGATTATATTTTTTCAAAAGCATTGTTTTTTTTTTTTTAATGTAGCTCTTGTTAAAAAACATTTATTAAAAGTTTATAAATAATTAATTCAGTTCAGTATTTAAACAGTAAATATATAAAAAATATACTGAACGGTATGTGTGGTGTGTTGGTGTTTCAGTAGCTGATGGTATAAGATGCTGATACTAGACTACTTCAGTAAACAGGATACACCACTGAATCAGAACACACGTTAGAGATGATGACGGTCCAGACCTTGACCTGAGGAGATCTCCTCTAACTGGACCGTACTGACTCTAATTAAACAGTACAGTATATACAATATAAATAATAAGAAGTCAAGAACTCTGGAGATTGTATTTAGAAATAATTGCACGTTGCTTCTTAGTTAGGGATGCACTGATACCACTATTTCCTTACCGATACTAATAGCGATACCAGCTTTTCAGGTATCCGATACCGAGTACCGATACCGATACCAACTCTGACTTAAAAGCTCGATATATGGCTATAAATCCTGATATTTATAGTGTTCCACTTTTTATATGCTGTATTTTTTAATGTCTTATCATGAATAAGATATAATAACTTTAAAATAACACCATTTACTGGTTGTGTATCAGCTTCATGGTATCAGTGCTCTCTATTGCCGATACCGATACTGTGTGTAAGTGCCAGTATCGGCGCCGATAGCACATCGGTATCGGTGCAACACTATTCTTAACTGCACAGGGCGAATGAAAAGTATTGCACAGTACGTTACACTGAAATAATAATATTTTCTGTAAGTGTTAAATAGTTGGTGACCGTTTACGTTTGTTTTTAAATAAACCGTGTATCATTTTCATATCGTTTTAAAGCTAATCTTTCGTTTCCTGTCGAGTCTTATTCCAGTAGAGTAAATACACACCGTCACACACTGTTTCAGCGTCTGGGTTAATAGTGTCTGTGTCTAATGGAACAGAAATCCTCGTGAGGTGCGCACAGGCAAATGTGAGAACCAGACAAACCACAACAATCCACACTTACACACCATCATCATCCTCACCATCATCAACAACATCAGCGCTGAGACACTCCTTCACAGGTACGCACAGAAGAAGCCACACCTGCTGACGACGACTCTCACAGTATTGGTTGGTTCCGTCCTCCTACATGAGGACGACAGTGAGGATAAAGGACAAGCCCCGACGTACAGAGCCATTTAAATGATGAGCTCAGCTGCAGCAGCTTTTTTCACAAACAAATTTTATTCAAACTGTAAATTTAGTTCAAACAGCAGCGAACAGCACATGGTTCTTTCTCTCTCAGGCATAAAACAATGTATACGACTGGCGGCTGCAGTCAAATCACAGGCTGAGGCAGAAACAGCACACGGTGGGAAAGACTGGGAACTAGAGCTGGACGATAATATCGATAATATCGATTAATTTAAATTTACAGTTAAGGATGATGTGTTTTTATGAAAATCGTTTTTCTCTCAGTTTGAACTTCCACCACTGACGCCCCCCTTTGGGCTTCTGTAGTTCAGAGTGACCCCACCCCAAACATAAACAATATGCTAGCGAGTGAGGGGACCCCAGAATTCGTCCCCAAGAAAGGAGTAACTTCCTCCGTGATCTGGAATCGGTTGGGTTTTTCGTCAGACACGGACCAAACAAGTTCCTGTGTTTGTTTTGTTTGTTGCAGGCTCATGGTCATGATGGCCTGGCTATGCAATGTGAAGGAACTGCCTGACTCCTTAGCTTTTTAATAATAATAATAATAATATTAACAATAATATTAATTTGCAAGTCACGCAAGGACACTGTACAATAGATGGAGATATACAAAAAAAAATAAATAGAAAATTAAATGAACAAATGGTGTTTCTAATAGTTTTCCTTGTTTCTTTATGGGTCTTTATTTAAATATAAAGGTGAAAGTAACTGATTTTCTAAGTCTAAGGCTTAGAAAATCTCTCTCTCTCTCTCTCTCTCTCTCTCTCTCTCTCTCTGTGTTTTAATTGGAACGTGCTGAAAGGCTGCAGAAGTTAATACATTCTGTTGTTTGATTTTTAAACAATTCTTTGTGTATTTAATCTGTGCTGAATGCATGTTTAACGCCAGTGAAGGCCAGAACGCTGAAATACAGTGGTTTGAAATTGCATGCAGTCAACAAGTGTTGCAGGTTTTACTTCCTCCATGGTTTCCGCTAGAGGTGCGCCAAATCGTATCATACACAACAATATCACCAACATTTTTGAATATAGTAAACGATATTATACCCTTAAATATCACCCATCACTAATTATCACATCAGGTACTACTTTTACTGTTTTTAGAAAAATAAAAATTCACACTTTTCTCATTTCCCATTATATATCAACTAGAAACAGATTTTATCTCCAGTATCATTAACTTTACTTCAGTCCTGGATATATGGAGATATTTGGAGTGCATTATTTAGTATCGTGACATTCTGGATCATTGACTTCTGTTACAATCTGATGAATTATTGTATTTTTTAATATCTCAGTTAGGGGTGTGCCATATCATATCATACACAATAATAAAATTTAATTTTCATTTTGTTGCAGTCGTGTATTCTTGAAATATTTTTTTTTAATTCAATGTTTTGTCATATCGCCAAGAGTATCATTATCGAAAAAATACTTACACACAGTATCGGTATCGGTAATAGAGAGCGTCGATACCATGAAGCTTATTGACTAAATGGCTTGACTAAATTTTAATTTTTTCATAGCTCTGAAACTTTTTAATGTGCAGTTCCTCAACCAGTAAATGGTTCTTTTAAGGTTATTATATCTCATTCAGTGTAAGACATAAAAAAATACAACATATACAAAGTGGAACACTATAAATATCAGGATTTATAGCCATATATCGAGCATTTAAGTCAGAGTTGGTATCAGTATCAGTACTCTGTATTGGTAGATACCTGAAAAGCTGGTATCGGTATTGATAAGGAAAAAGTGGTATCGGTGCATCCCTAATAAATACCATGAAATATTGTGATATTACTGTAGGGCCATATCGCCCAGCCCTAGTTTCCGCCTCTAAAACAATCACCCAGTTGAGTCAGACTCAGTGTCAGCTTTGATACGGCACTGCAGAGCACATATACACGTGTTTGTATGTGCTTGTACTGGGAAGCTGGTTGGCCCGGTCTATTACAGCGATGGAGGCGAAACAGAGGACGAGAAACAGCTTCCAGTTTGTTTCCACAAAAAGTCCTTCTTAGGACGGTGGCTGGTGGACGAACCTGCGCTAGACAATGCTGAAAGCACTCATAGTTTCTTCATCGCCTTTCTCTCTACTCCTAATCTAGCGGCGGTGTTAGAGCAGAGACCCAGATATCTGGAAAGTAGAGAGACAGCTCACGGTTCAGGACGCTACCAGTCCCACGCGCACCGCGTGCGAGCGCTTAACAGAGAAGCTACGCGCCGTATGAATCGACAAAGTCGCGGACTGACGTGCGCAGGATCAGATCACTAAGAATTAGCTACTCGTGGTCCACTTCCCCTGAGCAGGCAGGCGCGTCGCTAGGCGCGACCGACCGCATCTAGCGTCCACACATCATCAGCGGACACACACGCTCACTCGACTTACTTCTAGTCTGTGTGGTTAGTGTAGCAAATAATGAAATCGTTAAGATAGGTCTGAGCTATCACTGATACGTTTCCAGTACGATGTGAACATACACGGCGGACACTACTGGCGCCACTCTGTCACTAACTACCAGCAACCACACTCAGCACGGCTCCTCTGCTGGAAGCCTTCACACCTGGAGAGCTCCGTATGTAAGACACACACACGCTGTGAGTAAGGCTGTCATTACAGCTTATTTTAGCAACAGATCAACTCCAGACTCCCGGGACAGTTAATCAAGATAATTAACGTTTTTTTAAAAGGGCGAACAATGAAAACGGACTTCACTAAACAGATTTAGTTTCCAAGTAATAACACTGAGACTAAATTTAGCCTCTGCTGGGGATCAGCCATCGCGTTAGAAAAGAGAATGTAGCGTAGTAGCGCTATCACCTCAACCAGAGGCTGATAGGTCTTCCACACGGGCTGTAGCTGAGCTCGCAGACGGCTTTAAACCAAGTTGGAGCTGCTGTAGGAGATTCTCGTCCCGTAAGCATTCGCGAAAGACGTTCTATTTGCTGCTCGGTCGTCTCGGTTGTCGTCATGCCAACAGCAGCAGCTGTGATTGGTTGAGGAGTTTCTGACCAGCGCATACAATAATGTACGGCTAATGTCATTTGGTGCAGAGGCTTGTTTGAAGCCGATGCAGGAGGAAGCCCATGGAGCCCACTCCAGTTCAGGATACCAGGCGTCCTAACGGAACCCAAGACGTCTGGTACTGAGAAGTGAGTGGAACAGGCAAGATTCCAGTGTATAACAGACCACCGGAGGGAGCAAAATTAAGAAAATATTCAATTATTGTTGGGATAATGCCCTCAGACTTCAGAGGGTTAAGGTTCCTGTGGTTGTTTTGTTTGGTGCATATATTCTATTGTTTGATTTTTAAGAAAAAAAAATGTTTACAGCAAAGCGTGAGTGATGCGAGTTTCTCAGCAGCACACCTGATCTAACTTTATGAAGCACTGACCGAGTCAAACCAAGTACTGGACAATAACTACAGGTAATACTAGAGCTGGGCGATCAATCGATTACATCGATTAATTCGAATTTACAGTTCAGGACGATGTGTTTATGAAAACTGGTTTTCTCTCAGTTTTAACTTCCACCACTGATCGCCCCCTTTACTATAGACACACATAAACAACATGTTAGTGAGGGGGGGACGCCGGAATTCGTCCCCAAGAAAGGAGTAACTTCCTCCGTGATCTGGATTAATCGGTTGTTGGTTTTGTGCGTCCTGAGACACGGACAAACAAGTCGTCGCTGTAAGCGTGTCTGGAAAACGGTTTCTATCCAAAATGAAGCAGTAGAGAAAAGCTTCTTCCACCTTAAAACAGAAACGAGCAGCGGGATGTGGGAGACGAGAGAAGCTGGCTGCTCCAGCGGAACGAACACGCCGCCGCTCGCCACGACAAAATACAGCTAGAGACCCCGACACACCTCACCAACCGGTATACCTGTATGCTAAGAATGGAGCCACGTATGACCCATCACCAGAAGCTACAGAAACAGACTCGAATTTAGCCACATGTGTTTTGTACACAGCGAAATTTGACCTCCGCATTTTAACCCATCCGTGCAGTGAAACACCACATATCACACCACACACTAGTGAACCATACACACTAGCAGAGAAGCACACGTGCCCGGAGCGGGTGGCAGCGAGCAAGTTGGGTTTAGGTGCCTGCTCAAGGGCACCTCAGGTGTGGCCTGGAGGATCAACAAGACGGATCCCTATCCATCAAGACGCTCATATTCTATATTTCTGAAGTATTCTAAAACAGCATAACACACACGCCACAGAATCACTAGAGAGCTGGAGGAGGAGGACGTGGTCCTATCACGCCACCCCCACACGACCGTGTCCACGCAGAACACCACGCTGACCTACAGGAGTATAACCAGACAGTTATTAACGACACCTGGACCTAGTGGTCTGTCACAAAACTCCAAAAAGTGTTGTAAGTAGCTGTCTCGGTAGTGAGTGTGTAAGAAGCTGTCTAGGTTGTGAGTGTGTAAGTAGGCAGTCTAGGTTAGTGAGTGTGTAAGTAGCAGCGTGCTCTCCTCCTCTCTCACATAAAAACAGCATTTACTGAGACGCTCTAGTTAGAGAGAGACTGCGTCACGGCTGGTATCACTGCACACGCACCGGGCGTTTAGCTCGGTCCGCTAAGCTATCCGCCGCATCCAAAACAATGAGAAGGGTAATGCTGCAGACCGGAGAACTAAAGGAGGAGGGAAGTCTGTCAATCATTTTTTACATCAACCAATTAAATAACTCAGTCAATCTCCTTTTGCACTGGCCAATGGCGGTTTAGACTGAGCTGTCCATCACTCTCTGCATCAGCCAGTGTAAATGGTGAAGGACTCGTTACAGAGTTGATAATAAAATACTGTTCTGTGTGATTATATGACCAGAAACACATTAAAACTCCAGAGAGAATCAAAATAACTCACATTTTAAAAACCACTTCACTGCGCGTAAAATAGCCCTGCGGATGCATCATGGATTGTCTTAGTGGCTGAGGAAGCGTTCGATGCTTCCTTAAAATCAGGTCTAAATACGGTTCCTCAGTGTCCGGCTCCAGTTAATACTGGGCTTTCAAACACAGGGGTTCAGAAACCGGACCTGAAACTGATAAGAATAAGAATCAGGAGTAATTCTGACCTCACTAAACGAGTACACGCGAGAGTTGGATACAGTGGTTGGGGACTAGGGCTGGGTATCACCACTGATTCACAAGGTCCCAATTCAATTCGATTACCGATTAGATTAGATTCAATTTCGATTCATTTTAGATATTTCAAGTCTACCGTATATTGTTTTGTTTGAATATGAAAAGAGATTTTCAGAGAACTAATGTGGTAAATGTACAAGGAACGCTCAACCTACCATTACTAAAAACATTAGTGTTTATATATCGTCATGGTTACTGAATCCAAAACGTAGCCAGACATCAGCTTTCAAGTTCTGGGGTGCCTTCACTTAACTGATGTGCGCCCCCAGCCAGATCTCGTTGCTTGAAAAATTTAATTAAAATTAATTTCGGTCGATCTCGGGTTTATACGAATCGATATTGGATTATTTAAATGAAGATTAATTTAAATCGATTTTTAAACACACCCCTATTGGGGTCTCTCTGTAATCCTGTGGCGCCACAATGATGTCATGGCCAGGAGCGTGCAGGAAACGTCTCAGTACAGAGGTCAAGATAAAACACCCACAACATGAAAGCCAGTGAACAACAGCTCCCGGCTTCACTGCCCTGTTTCAGGATCATATAAACCGGAACGCAGGGGGAACACGACGCGGGCTCAAGTACAGCATCAGCGGCTGCGGCGCTACGGCCATGCGTGAAAGCAGAGACGCTGGGTTCCGAGCATCTGACCCCAAAGTCAACGGAAGCTGATACTACAAGACGACAAAAGAGTGAATCAGCACTATATCACTCTCTCTCACTCTCTCTCTCTCTGACCGGGACGCACCAAAAGACTCACCTCCGGGCCACATTCGAGCAGCCTACCGGTCCGCCCAGCTAAAAAAAACGACCCAAAAAAAGAAAAGAAATAATAATAGGGTCAAGCGTGATTGGTCAGGAGAGTGCCATACCCCTCACACGCCTCCATAAGGGCATTTCCATATGTGAGCAGCGGAAGCGTTGTCTTCTCTGGCTCTGTCTCTGGGGCCGCTCTTTCACTTCCTCCAGCACGGTCGCCTCCGAGGCCGACTGGCTTTGCTCCCGGGCCACGCCTGGCCGCTGATGACAGAGGCGGCAAGCTCGAGCGAGATTAGCCCCAGATTAGCGCGGCGGTGTTTTTAAAAACACACATCTGCTCGGAGCCGTCAGCCGAGTCACAGTATCGCGAGAGAGAGAGAGGGAGAGAGTGATGAGAGAGTAGGAGAGAGAGACAGAGAGTGGGGAAGAGAGAGATGATAGAGACGAGAGAGAGACGGAGAGGAGAGAGAGAGGAGCAGCGAGAGGATGAGAGAGAGAGAGAGATGAGAGAGAGAGAGGAGAGGATTGGAGAGAGATGAGAGAGAGAGAGAGGAGGGCGAGAGAGACGAGAGAGCGGGAAGAGAGAGTGGTGGACGAGAGAGAGAGAGAGAGAGAGAGAGAGAGATGAGATGAGCGAGAGACGAGAGATGGGAGAAGGAGAGAGAGATGAGATGAGAGAGCGATGAGAAAGGAGGGAGGAGAGGAGAGGGAGAGATGAGAGAGAGAGACAGTGGGGAGAGTAGAAAGAGTGAGAGAGAGATAGCGAGAGAAAAGAGAGCGAGAGCGAAGGAGAGAGAGAGAGTAGAGAGTGAGACGAGAGAGAGAGTGGGAGCGATGAGATGATGAGAGAGAGAGACGAGTAGAGAGAGCGGAGAAGAAAGAGGGAAAGAGGGAGAGAGCGAGAGAGAGAGAGAGAGTGGGACAGAGAGAGAGATTGAGAGAGAGCGGAGAGAAGAGAGTGAGAGAGCATGAGAGAGAGAACGACGGAGAGAGAGAGAGCGAATGAGAGAAAGAGGGGGAGGAGAAAGAGAGCGCGAGAGATAGAGGTGAGGAAAAAGAAAGTGAGCGTGAAGCAGAGTAAAGAGGGGAGGGAGACCGAGGGAGAGAGAAGAGACGAGAGAGAGAGAGAGAGAGAGAGAGGAGAGGAGAGAGAAAGTGAGAGAGAGAGACAAGAGAAAGAAAGAGGAAAGAGAGAGAGCGAGAGCGAGAGAGAGAGTGGAAAAGAGAGAGAGATAGAAGAGACGAGGAAGAGAGGAGAGATGAGAGAGAGAGAGTGGAATGAGAGAAAGTGAGGAGAGAGGAAGGAGAGAACAAGAGAGAGAGAGTGAGATGACGTGAGAGAGGGAAGAGGGTTGGGTGGGGTGGGGGAGGTATAAGAGGAAGAGTAGATGAGAGTGAGAGAGACAGAGAGTGACGAGAGAGGAGAGGAGGGAGAGAGAGAGAGAGAGAGATGTGAAGGTGAGGGAGAGGAAAGAAGTGAGGAGCTTGTATCTGGGGTTATGCATGAGACCGTGTGGAGAGAGAGAGAGAGAGGAGAGAGACGAGGAGAGAGAGAGAGAGAGAGGAAAGCGCAGCACAGCTGCATCAGTGATTGACAGATGGTAGTGAGCACTCTCAGTGTAGAACGCGCTCCGCGCGTGCCTGCACCACCCGCCCCGCACCCTGCAGTTTAGTGCGGCTGCGCGATGATTATTTTAGTAATCGAGTATTCTGTTGATTAAAAAAATCTAAATCAAAGAAAGTAATCAAACATTTTTTTAATTAAAGAGCAATATTAAATATATAAGATAAAGACAGACTTCTTAACATTTGATTGCTTAAATTGCACATAGTACAGTTTTAAAGAAAACATTTTAATTATTATTATTATTGAAATTTATTACTAGACCTATACATCATACTATAAGTTCACAAGACTGTCTACTGTACACTCGGTTACTATACTAAAGCTTGTCCTACACTTGCTGACCTGCTTACTGTAAACTAACATACTAACATACACGCTTACTTATTTTCTTAACTAGTCCTTACATATAACCATAACTAACATACACTCTTTACTAGCCTTCATCTCACCTCACCATCACACTGACTTAGTGGATCAACTTCCTCAGAAATATCTCCATAAAATAAAATAAATTGTCTATATTAACCACTTAGATTAAATGGAAACTAAATAAACAAGGTGTGTTTACTAGGGGTGTAAGAAAATATTGAAATATTGAATATCGCGATTTTATGTTTAGTGATACTGTATCGATTCTCAAAAACAGTCTCGATACACAGATTCTGGCAGACAGTGAATCACTGTGTGTTGTGTTTAAACCTCTGACCACTAGATGGCAGTGTTGTAATCCATTTTCAGCTCCACTCCAACATTAACAAGCAGCACAAGGGCGCAATGCTATTGTAAGCATTGATAAACCTGTTCATTCAGTGGTGTGTTTTAATAGTATCGTGATATTGTGGAGCTACGTACTGTATCGCCAGGTTCTTGCCGATACACAGCCCTAGTGTCCTCAGCCTTCTGCACAGCACGGCTATCTGTTCCTATTCCGAGCGTTCCCGTCTTTCTAAAATCAGCTTTGTGGTCTTAATCAGGAGTCAGAAACGGCCTGGCCAGCGCGGGTTATCTGGGAGTTCCTGGAGCTCACTAATAGTCTTATCTACTTTAAACTCAATGCTCCGGTAAGACTGTGAGGTCCACATCAGATTACCTTACTGTCCACAGCACCACCCTCACCTGCAGCAGATCTCCAGCGCTTGACTTCAGGGACTGTCCACTTCATTAACGGCCATGTGGCTGCTGCTTTGTTTTCTTTCAGTTTATGAGGAAATAACTCTGCCCAGGGCTGAAGTCCAGTTTGGTTTAGAGGAATTAAATCCAGAGGAATTAACATATTTACTGAGGAATGAATAACAAGTCTAGCAACACAGCTCGGGGGGGCACGACTTCTATGAGAACGTTTATATTAACTGAGCGGAAAAAACAGCTTTGCTCTTCACGAAAACAAAATATAGACGACATGTTTGTGCTGGACCTTTAGTTTGCGCCCAGCTTGCCGAGTACAGCCTCGTTCACACTACAGCCAGCTTCTCCAGACAGTTTTTTTGTAGATCGCTGACAAAAACCTCTGCTCGGAGGCGAATCGGCGACCACTCGGCGCTCGTTCAGACGTGTGAACTGCTGAAAGACACTCGCCGACCTGACGCCAACTAATCAAAGACGCCCGGCAAACGTCTAGCATGTTTAATATCTAGGCCAGTCGGCGACTGTGAGTCAACAGCAGCGTCTAGCTACAGCCAATCGGAGAGAGAACCGCGTCACCATCTCTCTGTGGTTGCGGTCGAGGTACGTATTATAATATAAAATATTTACCTTCAACTAGGGCTGGGCGATACGGGAAAAATCGTATGATAATTTTTTTCATATCAGTCGATATCAATATATATATCACGAATTGTCTTTTTACTTTAAGTGAGACGTGTGTGTGTGTGTATATATATATATATATATATATAAACACAGTAGCCCCTACAATATATATATATATATATATACTACTGTACACTCATGAACAATACTCACACAGACACTGTGTTAAGCAGGCTGTTGCTGGTCCTTTAAGTTCAGGCTGAGTAAAGGACTCTGTTTATACGATATAAATCAAATTACTATTGCCTTTTTACTTTAAGTGAGAAGTGAAGTGAATTAGTGAGTTATAGGGGCTACTGTGAATACACACACACACACACACACACATATATATATATATTCACAGTAGCCCCTATAAATATATATATATATATATATATATATATATATATATATATATATATATATATATATATATATATATAGATAGTAGGGGCTACTGAACACTCATGAACAACACTCACACAGACACTGTGTTAATCAGGCTGTTGCTGGTTCTTTAAGTTGGTTCTGAGTAAAGAACTCTGTTTATGTTCACTCATAGCGGTGAGTCGACTCTCTGTCTGCTCTAATTAGGAGTTGTTGGTTTAGTGATTCTGTTTTCAGTAGAAAATAAAGTTTCCTACTCGGGATTTTTGGTTATAAAGTTAACTTTGTCTCAGCGTCTCACTCAAACTCCTACAGTATATACATTTATTTATCTATTACGAAATTACGTTTATTAGTATAACGTGCATCGATGTGTCGTAAAGACGGCCACTCCTACTGACAGCATGGATTTATCCGGAGCGCGAGCTGCAGCTACAAACAATCTCTCACGTTCATCTAACGTTGTGGGAGTGTTTCACACAGAAACACAACAGTGTGGTGCTCTGTCAGCTCTGCACAGTGGAGATGATCACAACAGTACAACTGCTACACACGAGACCTTGAAGATCAAACATCCCGTAGAGCTTCATCAACACAGCAGCAGGACAGCACCTGTTCACCTGTTTATCTGATCTTATAGATTATTTATAGATTATTAACACGTGTATCATGTTTCTTTCAGTAGTAGTTTAACGTTTTCTGTTATTTTCTCTTATTTTATTCTCTCTGCTCGACTGTGACGCCTGCAGTAACAGATTACTAGCACGTGGGTGAAGCTGCCGCTACGTCTACACTCTGTGCTGTGTGTTTTAACTATACATGAAATAGCTAGTACTCTAGTTCAGCCACCTGATTGGTTTGGGGGCGGCGCTGTTCTTATTCTCATTGGCTGTTGGTGTTGTCTCTCAAAACATGGACGGAACTTAATTCTATAGACTTTCTATCGACTACGTCTTATAGTTCTATCGAGGAAACTTTATTTTACGATAATTATCGTTATCGTTTTATCGCCCAGCCCTAACTTCATACTCGTTCTTTCTCTTCTTTCTTTCGTATTGCTTGTTAGTTGATGTCTGTTTTGAAAATAGTATATGTTCTACGTGGAATCATTAGTTCTTACGAAAGTTTAGTTTTCATTAACAAAAACGATGAGTGGGCGGTTCCCCAGAGTGAAGATTGTGTAAATCGTGACCCCGTGTCGCCGGTCAGTCATGTAGAACTGAGAACTGAAAGCCTCTGGACTACAGCTCCTCCAGTCGTGTAGTGTGAAGCAGGCGTAAGGAACAGAAGCAGGGAGAGACACTAATGACTATCTTGTTTGTTTTCCTGCTATTGCTGTTTAATTTGGGTAAAAGTTTAAAGCTATCATGCACCGTCTGGAATTCCAGCCTCGTTTCCCACGTAATTAGTCTAATCCTTCCTCACAGGAACTGCTCCAATGTAGGAAAGGACCTGCTTCCTTAAAGTTTTCCGGGGGGGTGGACGCTCGGGGGATCGCATAGGTGGTGTTATGGTGAACACAGTCAGAGAAAGTGCTCCTCGGTTTGAAGAGTCAGAGAGCGAACGTGGACGGGCAGGAGAGACAGTGGAGAAAAAAAGAGAGAGAAGGGGGTAAAAAAGAGAGAGAGAAGCAGAGTTGGAGGGGTAAGAGAGAGAGAGAGAGAGAAGCAGAGTTGGAGGGGTAAGAGAGAGAGAGAGAGAGAAGCAGAGTTGGAGGGGTAAGAGAGAGAGAAAGTGAGAGAGAGAAGCAGAGTTGGAGGGGTAAGAGAGAGAGAAAGTGAGAGAGAGAAGCAGAGTTGGAGGGGTGAAAGAGAGAGAGAGGTAAGAGAGAGGGGGGTAAGAGAGAGGGGGGGTGAGAGAGAGAGAGAGGGGGTGAAAGAGAGAGAGAGAGAGAGAGAGGTCAGAGAGAGAGAGAGAGAGAAGCAGAGTTGGAGGGGTGAAAGAGAGAGAGAGGTAAGAGAGAGGGGGGTAAGAGAGAGAGGGGGGGTGAGAGAGAGAGAGGGGTGAAAGAGAGAGAGAGAGAGAGAGAGAGAAAGAGGTGAGAGAGAGAGAGGTGAGAGAGAGAGAGAGAGAAGCAGAGTTGGAGGGGTGAAAGAGAGAGAGAGTGGTGAAAGAGAGAGAAAGAGGTGAGAGAGAGAGAGGTGAGAGAGAGAGAGAACCGTGTGGTGTGGCTGGGGGGGGGGGTGTATGTAATCAGAGTAATTAACTGATTAAACTGATAGAGTGTAATAGGGTTGATAGAGCGGCGAGGCCCGGCGTTCTGATCCAGCTCATTATCTTTCTGCACCAACAACGACAAACGACTGCAGCATCAACTCACACACACTCACACACACACACACACTCACTCACACACACACACAGACACACACACACACCTTTCATATAATCTAATAATCTTATATCAGAACAGAGTCTCAATGTCACTGCACTGATCCTCCACACCCTCCACATACAGCCTGGACACAAACAGAGTCCAGAAACAAATCAATTCTGTATAAATACAGAACCACCAAAAAGTATACATTTGGAATTTACATAAAGTATCTTCTTCTTTTCTTTCTTTTTTGTTTGTATGTATAATGTATATGTGTGTTTTATGTCTGATGGACCCCAGGAAGAACAGCTGCTATCATTATAGGAGCTAATGGGGGTCCAAATAATAAAAAAAATAAATAAATAAAAAGAAATATTAATGCTACGGCATTCTGTTTAACATGGCACAATAACATAGACCATAACGTACAGCACCAGCGTTGAACACATTTAATACGTAATTACTAATGTTATTATTATTATTGATCAGGCAATGTAGATACTCATCAATAGGTTACGCATCAATAGGCCAAGCGATATAACAATCAAAGGCCTCTACTCGACTGTAGCACTGTTAACAGCTCAATACCCAGCTTTCTACGTTCAGTGTAACTTACTGCAATAAGATTTCGCTGAAAAGAGCAGCTGCTGTGTTTATAGTACATAGAAAATAAAAAATATATTGTGTTTTATCTCATTTTATTTTACTGGCCCGGCCAATCAGGTTCACAGGAGCTCTTTTGCCTCGTACACTGTATCTGAGTGAAGTGCTGCGAAGCAAAATGTCAACTGTTAATGGATCTACGACTTCCTGACAAACAAGAAACGGTATAGCGGTGTAGCGTCTGAGCCCTTACCTTTCACACCGACACGGTGCCAGCACAGGTGCAGCACAGAGCTGTATGTGCTCTCTGTCTTCCTCTAATCCCTTTACACCAACGACTGAACTCCAGCGTTAGCAGACATCACAACACGCTGGAACCTTCATCCATATACTCACTACAGCAAGTTCTGATACGTTTTAACGTTTACATTAATTTAATCAATCAATCAAATCAACCTATACTGAGGGAGACCCTCATTTACAATGTCACCGAGCAAAAAGGGACTGAAAATAAATTTAAATTAATTTTAATGAGTACTTAAAATGTAAAAGAAACTATAAGAATAGACTAAATTAAGTAAGAGAAATCGGAAAAGAAAAACAAATCAAAACTGAATAAGAAACTCAAGAATCAAGTAAATAAAAAGAGATAGAAATATAGTAGTAAAACATAAAATAGTAAAACAAATAATAATAAAAAATAATAAAAGTAACAATAATAATAGAGTATTACAAATCGAGACAAAAGATTAGTAAAAGGAAATAAAAATAAATAATTAATTAATTTAAAAAATATATTTAAAAATTATAAAGCTGTTAACTAAAATTAAAAGTTTCAGCCTTTCACAGCTTTTTTCTGATTATTATTCTCACTTTTTGTGTTGTTTATGGTTGTTTTGTGGATGTAAAGTAAAAATACGTTAGCAAAACAGCAAAAACAGAGGCAGAACATTTGCACACGCCACATTCAATGTTTCACTCTTTCTTCACTCTCCTCTGACTCGACTTATAGAGGCACAAATGACACGTAGCCTATACGCCTCACACACTAGAACCTGGACAGTTTGTGTTCTATATATTTTGTCAGAGAGTTGTTTAAGAAGCAGCTACGTGTGTTTAAAGCTCTGCTGTATCTAGAACAGTCTTAGGTTCTACACTGGACGATTAAGAAGCGGTTAGTGATGTGTGGTCATGTGACTCTACTGAGAAAAACATGTTAAAGTCTCGTTTATTCTCAGTGTTAAATACAGATACACACGGAGTCTTCTGTCCGTACTCTGCGTTCATTCCGTACATACATTCGCTTTCAGAAAGCTTACGGATACGGAGGGACGGAGCAATACCGCTGGAGACCATGGGGGGGCGGTGCAAGACGTGAGCACTTCCATACGAACACGCTGAAGAAGAAGGGGCGGGGCTTTCTGAAGAGAGGTTGACAAACAGAGACAAACACTCGCTTTTCTTCGTTTATAAACTAAATAAAGAACTACGAGCTCCTCCACCGCCGCCACGTTTCATTTACTCCCATCTGCCCCCTACTGGACGAGTTGCTCAGCAACCATGTGGACGGAGCTGACGCAGAGAAGTGTGAAGGCAGTGACGCTACGTCAAAGTATAAATCAGACTTTATATGTTAATAATTTTAAAATCTGTGTTTCTGTGTGAAACATTCCCGCAACTTCAGATACACACAGATAAATCCATGCTTTCAGTGGGCGTGGCCATGTTTGCGAGCAGCCCTGTGATTGACGAGGTCCAGGCCGTGTTTGTAAGCAGCGTTCTCTCTCAGCGCTCGCTCTCTCTCTCTCTCTCTCTCTGTCTCTCTCTCTCTCTCTCTGTCTCTCTCTCTCTCTCTCTCTCTCTCTCAGCGCTCGCTCTCTCTCTCTCTCTCTCTCTCTCTCTCTCTCTCAGCGCTCGCTCTCTCTCTCTCAGCGCTCGCTCTCTCTCTCTCTCTCTCTCTCTGTCTCTCTCTCTCTCTCTCTCTCTCTCTCAGCGCTCGCTCTCTCTCTCTCAGCGCATCGCTCTCTCTCTCTCTCTCTCTCTCTGTCTCTCTCTCTCTCTCTCTCTGTCTCTCTCTCTCTCTCTCTCTCAGCGCTCGCTCTCTCTCTCTCTCTCTCCTCTCTCTCTCTCTCTCTCTCTCTCTCTCTCAGCGCTCGCTCTCTCTCTCTCTCTCTCTCTCTCTCTCAGCGCCTCGCTCCTCTCTCTCTCTCTCTCTCTCTCTCAGCGCTCGCTCTCTCTCTCTCAGCGCTCGCTCTCTCTCTCTGTCTCTCTCTCTGTCTCTCTCTCTCTCTCTCTCTCCTCTGTCTCTCAGCTCTCCTCTCTCTCTCTTTCTCTCTCTCTCAGCTCTCGCTCTCTCTCAGCGCTCTCTCTCTCAGCTCTCGCTCTCTCTCTCTCTCAGCTCTCTCTCTCAGCGCTCGCTCTCTCTCTCTCTCTCTCTCTCTCTCTCTCTCTCAGCGCTCGCTCTCTCTCTCTCTGTCTCTCTCTCAGCGCTCGCTCTCTCTCTCTCTGTCTCTCTCTCTCTCTCTCTCTCTCTCTCAGCGCTCGCTCTCTCTCTCTCAGCGCTCGCTCTCTCTCTCTCTGTCTCTCTCTCTCTCTCTCTCTCTCTGTCTCTCTCTGTCTCTCTCTCTCTCTCTCAGCGCTCGCTCTCTCTCTCTCAGCTCTCGCTCTCTCTCTCAGCGCTCTCTCAGCTCTCGCTCTCTCTCAGCGCTCGCTCTCTCTCTCAGCTCTCGCTCTCAGCGCTCGCTCTCTCTCTCTCTCTCTCTCTCTCTCTCTCTCTCTCTCTCTCAGCGCTCGCTCTCTCTCTCTCTCAGCGCTCGCTCTCTCTCTCTCAGCGCTCGCTCTCTCTCTCTCTCTCTCTCTCAGCGCTCGCTCTCTCTCTCAGCGCTCTCTCTCTCTCTCAGCGCTCGCTCTCTCTCTCAACGCTCGCTCTCTCAGTGCTCGCTCGCTCTCTCGCTCTCAGCGCTCGCTCTCTCTCTCTCTCTCTCTCTCAGCGCTCGCTCTCTCTCTCAGCGCTCTCTCTCTCTCTCAGCGCTCGCTCTCTCTCTCAACGCTCGCTCTCTCAGTGCTCGCTCGCTCTCTCGCTCTCAGCGTTCGCTCTCTCTCTCTCTCAGCGCTCGCTCTCTCTCAGCGCTCGCTCTTTCTCAGCGCTCTCTCAGCGCTCGCACGCTCTCTCGCTCTCAGCGTTCGCTCTCTCTCTCTCAGCGCTCGCTCTCTCGCTCTCAGCGTTCGCTCTCTCTCTCTCAGCGTTCGCTCTCTCTCTCTCAGCGCTCGCTCTCTCGCTCTCAGCGTTCGCTCTCTCTCTCTCAGCGCTCGCTCTCTCGCTCTCAGCGTTCGCTCTCTCTCTCTCAGCGTTCGCTCTCTCTCTCTCAGCGCTCGCTCTTTCTCAGCGCTCTGTCAGCGCTCGCGCTCTCTCTCTCTCAGCGCTCGCTCTTTCTCAGCGCTCTCTCTCTCAGCGCTCGCTCTTTCTCAGCGCTCTCTCAGCGCTCGCTCTTTCTCAGCGCTCTCTCAGCGCTCGCTCTTTCTCACCGCTCGCACGCTCTCTCTCTCTCAGCGCTCGCTCTCTCAGCGCTCGCTCTTTCTCAGCGCTCGCTCTCTCAGCGCTCGCTCTTTCTCAGCGCTGTCTCAGCGCTCGCTCTCTCAGCGCTCGCTCTTTCTCAGCGCTCTCTCAGCGCTCGCTCTCTCAGCGCTCGCTCTTTCTCAGCGCTCTCTCAGCGCTCTCTCTCTCAGCGCTCGCTCTTTCTCAGCGCTCTCTCAGCGCTCTCTCTCTCAGCGCTCGCTCTTTCTCAGCGCTCTCTCAGCGCTCGCTCTCTCAGCGCTCGCTCTTTCTCAGCGCTCTCTCTCTCTCAGCGCTCGCTCTTTCTCAGCGCTCTCTCTCTCTCAGCGCTCGCTCTCTCAGCGCTCGCTCTTTCTCAGCGCTCTCTCAGCGCTCTCTCTCTCTCTCTCTCTCTCTCTCTCTCTCAGCGCTCGCTCTCTCTCTCTCTCTCTCTCTCTCTCTCTCAGCGCTCTCTCTCTCTCTCTCTCTCTCTCTCTCTCTCCTCTCTCTCTCTCTCTCTCTCTCCTCAGCGCTCGCTCTCTCTCTCTCTGAGCACTCGCTCTCTCTCTCTCTGTCTCTCTCTCTCTCTCTCTCTCTCTGTCTCTCTCTGTCTCTCTCTCTCTCTCAGCGCTCTCTCTCTCTCTCTCAGCGCTCGCTCTCTCTCTCTCAGCTCTCGCTCTCTCTCTCAGCGCTCGCTCTTTCTCAGCGCTCTCTCAGCGCTCGCTCTCTCAGCGCTCGCTCTTTCTCAGCGCTCTCTCAGCGCTCTCTCTCTCAGCGCTCGCTCTTTCTCAGCGCTCTCTCAGCGCTCGCTCTCTCAGCGCTCGCTCTTTCTCAGCGCTCTCTCTCTCTCAGCGCTCGCTCTTTCTCAGCGCTCTCTCTCTCTCAGCGCTCGCTCTTTCTCAGCGCTCTCTCAGCGTTCGCACGCTCTCTCTCTCAGCGCTCGCTCTCTCTCTCAGCGCTCGCACGCTCTCTCTCTCTCCGCGCTCGCTCTTTCTCTCTCTCTCCGCGCTCGCTCTTTCTCAGCGCTCTCTCTCTCTCTCAGCGCTCGCTCTTTCTCAGCGCTCTCTCTCTCTCTCAGCGCTCGCACGCTCTCTCTCTCAGCGCTCGCACGCTCTCTCTCTCTCTCAGCGCTCGCTCGCTCTCTCTCTCTCTCCGCGCTCGCATGCTCTCTCTCTCTCCGGGCTCGCACGCTCTCTCTCTCTCCGCGCTCGCACGCTCTCTCTCTCTCCGCGCTCGCACGCTCTCTCTCTCTCTCTCAGCGCTCTCTCTCTCTCTCTCAGTGCACGCCGCTCTTTCTGATTTGCTGCTAGACGTACAGAAACACAGGGAGCAGCTGGACCATGTTTACCGAGCTCCGCGGCTCCGGGGCAGGAGAGACGAGAGCGAAGCTGAAACAAGAATTGATCACAAAGACAACAGTGTGAAAAAAATGAAAACACTGTTTTATTGGAACGACGCTAACGCGTTTCCCTACCACAGCAACTTCCCGCACGGTTCAATTTCTCTAAGCTCCACTGTGCTCCACTGTGCACCACTGTGCTCCACTGTGCTCCACTGCGCTCCACTGTGCTCCACTGCGCTCCACTGCGCTCCACTGCGCTCCACTGTGCTCCACTGTGCTCCACTGTGCACCACTGCGCTCATGCGCCTGAGAAATCATGGCACACGTTCCTTCTGCACTGTAAGACACTGTCCAAGTAAAACCCAGAATCAGATAAAACTCTGAAAATAAAGATCAGTAGATGTTTGAAAGCCAGGTAAGGTCCCTTCATTCTAAGAGGAGATCAGGTCTGCAGATAGAGACTCACTGTTTTGGGTGATAGAGTCAAACTAGAGTTAAGTGGGTGTTTAAAATATCGATATATCGAATATCGGGATATTGAATATATCGATATATATATATATATATATATATACACCTTTGGGCTTCCGAAGTTCAGAGTGATCCCCCAACCACGCTTGCCATAGACACACATGGAAAGGCCGGAGGAAAGCCGGAAGGAGTAACTTCCTCCGTGATCTGGAATCGGTTTGGTTTTGTGGCGTCAGAAACGGACCAAACAAGTCGTCGCTGTAAGGCGTGTCTGAAAACGGTTTCTTCCAAATGAAGCAGTAGAGAAACTTCTTCCACCTTAAACAGAAACGAGCAGCGGAGTGGAAGAAGTGCTGCTCCCAGCGGAACGAACACAGCCGCTCCGCCAGCACCCCCCCCCAAAATACAGCTAGAGACCCCGACACGCTCACCAACCGTATACCGTATGATAAGAATGGAGCACGTTGGAAGACCATCACAGAAGCTACAGAGATGTTTACTGTAAAGACCTGGCGTCCATATATATACGGTGGAAAGTCAGACAGGTGGAAAACACGGTGGAGAAGTTTTAGAGCAGGAGTCCCGCGCCACCAAGACGCTCATATTTTACTGAAGTATCTAAAACTGCATAACACACACGCCACAGAATCACTAGAGAGCTGGAGGAGGAGGACGTGTCCTATCACGCCACCACCACTGACCTGTGGTCCAGCAGAACCACGCAGACCTACAGGAGTTTAACCAGACAGTTAGTTAACGACACCTGGACTCTGAGAAGCTTCTGTCCTCAAACAGCAAAACAATAAATTTAAATCTAAAATTCGATTTTTAGATTTTTTGATCGTCCAGCTCTAGAAAACATACACACACTCACTCACACACAGCACTGTGTTTACGCTCAGCAGCCACAGCCACTAATAGACCATCTAAAAGCAAAGAGTTCTGGCTGTGAGGAGGCCAAAGTAAACCCTCCCTGTTTGTCCTCTGTCCCACAAATAAACAGAGGTGGTGATGGCAGAGGAGTGAACTGACCCTCACTCACTCTCTCACTGTACAGCTGATACCCTGCACTAATGGCTCACCTGACCTGGTGATGGTGAAAGCGAATACAGAGGAAAAGAGAGGAAGCAGAAAGAGCACCTTCATCTGGCCAGAGATCTACATCTTCATTTCATTCCAGGAATCTGTTCTGACTGGAGGAGAGTGACACACTACCTACGAACCTCTGCGTTGCTATTAGAGGACACGTTTCCAGTCCTCGCCGTGATGTAGCTAAACATCGACCTGCATTACTTTCACCAAAATGAGTTACGCTTGCTGGAAAGAGTAAACGCTTGATTTATGCAAACCCCACAAAACTCTAATCTGGAAATCTGGAGCATCTGTGATTGGTTAAGATGATCACAGCACACAATAAAAGACCAGTGATTGGTAAGAGGCTTGTTCATCTACTGCAGTCTTCTTCAATATCACTACCGCGAAGGCTGCGACTAGAAAAAGACAACTCATTGAGCAGTCCTACCAAAAATCATGGCCCAAATTAGAGATGGACTGATCAGGCCGATAACTGATTACCATTTTTAACCAGCTCCTGTAAAAAAAATAAGAAGTAAATAAACAAAGTAAATCAAACAAATATAGCCAATACGGCAATTATTAAACTAAAAATGAAATTAAATAAATTAAAAAAATAAAATAAAATAAATAAATAAAAATAAATACAAATGAAATTATTATAAGCTGTGTGTGCTAGCTCACAGAGACTCGAGACTCTAAAATTAAACCCACATATGGGAGACTTGTTATCGCCCTAACCCTAACCCTAACCCTAACCCTAGAGACTTAAGCCCAGACTCACACTCAAGAGCCTCAAAACCCAGACTAGAGCTGGGCGATAAATCGGTTTTATCGATTCATTCAAATTTACTGTTAAGGACGATGTTTTTGTTGTTTTTATGAACATCAGTTTTCTCTCAGTTTTAACTTCCGCCACCGACGCCCCCCTTTGGGCTTCCGTAGTTTAGAGTGAACATATATATACGGTGGAAAGTCAGACAGGTGGAAAACACGGTGGAGAAGTTTTAGAGCAGGAGTCCGCGCCACCAAGACGCTCATATTTTACTGAAGTATCTAAAACTGCATAACACACACGCCACAGAATCACTAGAGAGCTGGAGGAGGAGGACGTGTCCTATCACGCCACCACCACTGACCTGTGGTCCAGCAGAACCACGCAGACCTACAGGAGTTTAACCAGACAGTTAGTTAACGACACCTGGATCTGAGAAGCGTCTGTCTGTAAACATAAAAAACGATTAAAATCTAAACTTTAAAGACCATATCGCCCGGCTCTAACTCAGACACCGGTCCCGCAAACTCAAAACTCCCCAGAGTCTTGGTTCCATAACCCACACATTCGAATCTCAACATTCAACATCCGCTCGTAAACCTGAGACATGAGACTTGACTCAGTCACACTCCAAACTTTAGGGACTTGTCAGACTCTGATAGTTAGATTCTGACTAATTGCTTCCCGGAGACTCAAGACTTGGTCTCACATCCCAAACCCAGTACCAGAAAGTCTGGGTTATAGATTTTCAGTGTTTACGAAGACCTAGACCTACTTTATCACAGTGAAGATAACATACCGATATATTCAGCCAAACTTAACTTCTTTAAACCTTTAAAACACAAAGATGACCATCAACCAGAGCAATTCAGATGAGAGGAGCTTTATAACAGTATAAAGTGATTAATACCCCACTTCAACACTACTGTTTATTAAAAATAGGCCTGTGTGTGTGTGTGTGTGTGTGTGTATGTGTGTGTGTGTGGTGGATTTGGACCACCATTACTATGTCAGGCTTCACAGGCAAGTGTGTGTTCAGCAGGGATTCGAGAAAGAGGGTCTGGAAACGACAAGAAAAAACGAGTGTCTATGACAACAGTCTGTATGTTTTGAGTGTATCACGAGGCTCTGAGCGCCGAGCAGAACAGCAGCTCCGCAGAAGGCGCGTGTAAATACAGGCCAAGAAGAGCCAGGATGGAAAAAATATCGTCACAAATCACAAATTAATAAAATAAGATGTGTCGTTCCACTAGGCAGTTACTACTTTACTCGTGTTTTGTTATTGTTTGCTCTAAAGTTTATTAGAATTGGTCTAAATCTGATTTTTTTCATGATACACACAGCTGTTCTAGGTTCTAGTGGTCTCGAAGTTTACTAAAAATTAAAGATGTTTTTTTTCCTCCACCATGATACAGATAAAAGATCTTTGTATAAGACATCTACCGAAGTAAACCTGCTAACCAGCTATCGCCGGGCCCACACCCCAGAGACTCGAGACTCAACTCGAATTTAGACCCCAGAGACTTGACTTGGACTCAGACCCCAGAGACTCATACCTAGATTCGCACTTCAGAGCCTTAAAACTCACACAGACCCCCAAAACTTTCCAGAGTCTGGGTCTCGTACCCCAATCACTCGAAGTTCGACATTCAACATGGACTCATAAACCAGAGACATGAGACTTGACTCAAAGTCTCACCCATTCGAGATTTGTCAAACTCTGATCCACACCGATTGTCAGATTCTGATCTCAGAGACTAAAACTTGGACTTGCATCCCAGAGACTCAAGACTTGGTCTCACATCCCAAACCCTCGGGACTGGTTTATAGTCTGGGTTATAGTTTTCCAGTGTTTACGAAGAGAAACTTCATAACCAAGAGTCCATCATGACCTAGTTTATCACAGTAAAGATAACATACCACCATAAACCTAACTTCTTTAAATTTTTAAAACACAAAGATGATCATCAACCAGAGCTGCTCACCTGAGCTGATGCACTGCTGCTTGCAATTAGAGGAGAGTTGCTTCAAAACAATATGAAGTGATATTATCATTATACTGCTGAGCAATCAGTGAGATCCAAAATGATATGTTTATGTATCATGTTACAGAGATATCTACCAAAGTTAGCCTGCTAACCAGCAAGCCCCGGGCCAGAAGGTCTTGTAACACCACTTCAAACCATAAAACGATGGTCAGTCACTGTGGCGTCAAGTTAGCTGTTAGTCCAACATGCGAGAATGAGGAAGTAGCACTGGCTCCGTGGTGTATTTTCACCATGTCAATCACTGGAGCAGGAGAAAGGACCAGCACACACAAACAAAGGCTGAAACATCCATCTTCATCCAGACAGCATGAAGAAAGATGAAGAAACAGAAGGTGAAGAGCAGCTGCCTGGAAGTGAGCAACTATGGAACAGCTTGCACCAGAGAGCAGAGGGCTGGTGGATGTAGCTGAGCCAGCCGTTGGCTGCGGGAGAGCTGTGACGGATGATATAGCAGTCTTCGGTTGGTGGGTGCCCAGACGCTGGTTTGAGAGTGAGATAAGCGCAGCAGCAGCGGTGTTGACATGCAGGTGGCAGCTTGGTTACTTCCACTGCTTGCTTATCAGCCGAGCCTAGAAACTGAAGGCCTCAACAGCCCATACTCAACACCTAAATGAGATCAAGAGGCTGTGAAACACACTGATATGGTCAACATGCTCTCGGACACAAGCCCACACACACGCTCCACAGACTGCTGTAACCAGTGTTGCTGCAAGCTCCAAGTATCACAAGCCTTAACATCTTATTTTTAAAAATAGAAAAACACCTAGAGAGCTCCAGCCTGGTGCTTTCTCTGGGAACAGCTCTAACTGAGGTTCGACAGGTCCACCCCTCTTCATTAGTGGTCAGTTTCTAATCACAGGACTGCTGTAAACGATGGTGACCATTGTAAATGGATGTAATATACAGAGTAGAGCCGGGTGATAAAACGATAACAATAATTATTGTGAAATAACGTTTCCGTGAGACAAATAACGTGTTTTGAGAGACAACACGAATAGCCAATAAAAATGAGAATAGCACCGCTCCAGACCAATCAGGTGGCTGAACTAGAGTTGTAGCACACAGCACAGAGTGTAGACGTAGCGGCAGCTTAACCCACGTACTAGTAATCTGGTTACTGCAGCGTCACAAGGGAAAATAAGAGAAAACGTTAAACTACTACTGAAAGAAACAGGATACACGTGTTAATAATCTATAAATAATCTATAAGATCAGATAAACAGGTAAACAGGTGCTGTCCTGCTGCTGTGTTGATGAAGCTCTACGGGATGTTTGATCTTCAAGGTCTCGTGTATATCAGTTGTACTGTTGTGATCATCTCCACTGTGCAGAGCTGACAGAGCACCACACTGTTGTGTTTCTGTGTGAAACACTCCCACAACGTTAGATGAACGTGAGTGATTGTTTGTAGCTGCAGCTCACGCTCTGGATAAATCCATGCTTTCAGTGGGAGCGGTCACCTTAGCGACGCATCAACGCATGTTATGCTAATCGACGTAATTTGGTAACCGATAAAGATAAATATATATATTATAGGAGTTTTATGGAGACGCTGAGAAAAAGTTAACTTTATAACCAAAAATCCCGAGTAGGAAACTTTATTCAGTTCTTTACTCAGAACCAACTTAAAGAACCAGCAACAGCCTGTATATATATGTATATATATATATATATATATATATATATATATATATATATATATATATATATATATATGTATGTATGTATGTATGATATCCTCACTTCTCACTTTTATATCATGATATATATCGATATCAACAGATTATCGTTGATAATCGTGATAAGATTTATTCCCATATCGCCCAGCCCTAATACATAATGACCAGATTAATAACTCATCAGTACTGAGCTTGTGTTATTTCTCCATTATTAACCCATTCAGGTTCATAGAACAGCTTCTCATATCTCTAGCCGAGGCAATAAACAGTGATAAGAAAGTGTTCTGGACACACAACTCATATTTAAGTACCGGGCAATTATTATTTAGTGTCTAGCCCAGAGCTCGTCATGATTCAAACAATCACTTTAAGGAAATTCTAAAGAAAATTTAATTTATTTGTGTAGCGCTTTTAACAACTGATGTCATCACAAAGCAGCTTAACAGGAATTTAGTGATTAGAAAAGTTCAATAGAGCATAAATAAGCCTAAGAAGGAAATAATAACACAGAAGGAGATCATAGAAATCATAGAAATCATAGAAATCATAGAAACCTTCCAGTGAGCAAGCCATAGGTGACAGTGGTGAGGAGAAACTCCCTCAGAGCTGGAGGAAGAAACCTTGGGAGAAACCAAGACTCACAAGGGGGGGGACCCATCCTCCTCTACTACTCAAACAGTACTGATATACTGACTGTACCACCTTATACTTCTGTTCAGCTGCTCAGGTGAGCTTATATAATCATAATATGATATCACTGAGATGATTAATAGAACAGATGAAGAACAGTGAGAGTGATGATGGTGGTTAATGAAGGTAGAAGGTTGGTGGAAACTATGTTAATGTAAATAGAGTCTGTAGTGAAGGTGAGGCAGCTAGTCTGAGGCGAGGTAACAGCAGGGCCCGACGCTCAGTCTGGTAAAAGTCTGGAAAGTCTAAAGGAAATCATCTTTGCCGAGCTTCGCAGACGAAACCAACAAGTTTGCCCTCTGGCCTGGCGAGGCAGAGACTGTGACACCTCGTAAAACTGGCTTACATTCACAGTCTCCACTTCTCTGGCACCACCAGGGCCAGCCGAGACACAAAGACCTGCTTCTGCGGGCGCTACGTGCCCCCTCGGCACCCGACATAAGCCCTCTGCCCTCCGTAACCTCGGTAACGTCCCGCCAGATGGACCAGATCGTCGGCATCTAGTTTTTTGGGGGGTGGCGGAGGCGGGGGGGGGCTGTTTGTGCGGACTGTATGCGTCACGGAACAGCAACACCTCGCCGTACAGCGCCGCTGCTGACTGTACTTCCCCTCGGCATGCTGGGAGCTCAGGGGTCCTAGCAGAATGGCAGCAGGTGAGATTTATGAGGTGTTAAGAATGTTCAGCTGTAGCGGAGCAACAGGCTGCAAACTATGACCCCCCCCCTCCTCAAATGCACACATTTCCCCCATAACAGCCCCTCACCCCTGAGCACAAGACCCTGATGGCTATAACATCAGATTTAGGCCCCCACCCAGCGCCAACACACCTTCTAAAGTATCCCCCCGTTTCTTTCTGCACTAAAACACCCCCACCCTGTTCTTCTACACGGAAAATACTTCTCAGTATCAGCTCGAGCTCTGGACCCTATACTGTAACACCAATCACAGTACAGAGAGAGAGAGAGAGAGAGAGAGAGAGAGAGAGAGAGAGAGAGAGAGAGAGAGAGAGAGAGAGAGAGAGAGAGAGAGATACAGAGAGAGAGAGATACAGAGAGAGAGAGAGAGAGAGAGATACAGAGAGAGAGAGATACAGAGAGAGAGAGAGAGAGAGAGATACAGAGAGAGAGAGAGAGAGAGAGAGAGAGAGAGAGAGAGATACAGAGAGAGAGAGATACAGAGAGAGAGAGATACAGAGAGAGAGAGAGAGAGAGAGAGAGAGAGAGAGAGATACAGAGAGAGAGAGAGATACAGAGAGAGAGAGAGAGAGAGAGAGAGAGAGAGAGAGAGAGAGAGAGAGATACAGAGAGAGAGAGAGATACAGAGAGAGAGAGATACAGAGAGAGAGAGATACAGAGAGAGAGAGAGAGAGAGAGAGAGAGAGAGAGAGAGAGAGATACAGAGAGAGAGAGATACAGAGAGAGAGAGATACAGAGAAAGACAGAGAGAGAGAGAGAGAGAGAGAGAGAGAGATACAGAGAGAGAGAGAGAGAGAGAGAGAGAGAGAGAGAGAGATACAGAGAGAGAGAGATACAGAGAGAGAGAGAGAGAGAGAGAGAGAGAGAGAGAGAGAGAGAGAGATACAGAGAGGGAGAGAGAGAGAGAGAGAGAGAGATACAGAGAGAGAGAGATACAGAGAGAGAGAGATACAGAGAAAGAGAGAGAGAGAGAGAGAGAGAGAAAATGGTGGACCAAGTGGAAAAGGGATGGAAAGAAAGGAAAGGCGAAAGAGCAGAGAGAGAGAGAGAGAAAGAGAGAGAGAGAGAAAGAGAGAGAGAGAAAATGGTGGACCAAGTGGAAAAGGAAAGGAAAGAAAGGGAAGGCGAGGGGGAGACAGGGCAAGGGAAACGGAGAAGGGGGCAGAGAGAAAGAGAAAGAGAGAGAGAAAATGGGAGAGAGAGCCAGTGGCACATAAGAGAGATAAGGAGGAGAAACCAGGAGACATAGAGAGAAAGAAAGGGATTAAAGAGGAAAGAAAGAAAGAAAGAAAGAAAGAAAGAAAGAAAGAAAGAAAGAAAGAAAGAAAGTGGAAAAGGGAAGGAAAGAAAGCGAAGACAAAAAAGCAGAGAGAGAGAGAGAGAGAAAATGGGAGAGACAGCGAGGGGCACATAAGAGATAAAGGAGTAAAACCAGGAGACAGAGAGAAAGAGAGAGAGAATGGGAGAGAGAGAGAAGGAAGGAGGAGGAAAGGAGGAGAAGGGAAGGGACAGAGAAATGGCAGGCCAGAGAGAAAGAGCGAGGAAGTAACAGAGGGGGAACACGGTGAGACAGAGAGGCAAAGAAAGAGAGGGAGGAAAGAAGAGAGAAAGAAAGAAAAGGAGGGAAAGTGAGAGAGAAATGGGATAAAGAGAGAGAGAGAGCGAAAAAGAGAGAGAGAGAGAGAGAGAGAGCAGGAGACAGGGTGGAAAAGGGAAGGAAAGAAAGTGAAGGTGAAAGAGCAGAGAGAGAGAGGGGGGAAGCAAGAGGGAGAAAGGGAAAAGGAGAGGGAGAAGAGGCAGAGAGAGAGAATGGGAGACAGAGAGAGAGAGAAGGAAGGAGGGGGAAAGGAGGAGAAAAGAAAGGACAGAGAAAACGCAGGCAAGGAAGTAACAGACAGGAAACAGTGAGTAAAAGAGGCAAAGAAAGAGGGAGGAAAGTGAGACAATGAGAGAGACAGTGAGGTGGGCAAAGAGAGGTGAAAGAGAGAAAGAGAAAGAAAGAAAGAGAGAAAGAAAGAAGGCGAGACACAAAAAACGAGGGAAGACCTAAAAACTCCTTTGTTTTTCAGTAACTGAGCGTCTGCATCACAGCAGAGTTGAAAAGTAGCCTGACTGCAGGCGGAGCCGCGATAAGCAGCTTAATGAGCCTCTTTTTATTTGATTGGCATTAATTCTAATAACTGAACATCAGAGGAGTTTATTAATAATTCTATAAGTTTAATAACTGACGAGCTACGACGCGGCTGTCCGTCCGGTTGTGAGGAACGTGGACGTTTAGTGACCAGTCAGCTCGAACCCCAGCCTCACGCTCAGCTCGGAGAACACGAGGACGAGCGTTTTCCTGGAAGTGGACGGATTTGCTGGTCTTATGCTGAGAGCTTAGGCCTCGCTCGCCGGCTGGGACCGGACCGGTTCGATCCCCTGGACCGCCAGCACACGACTGAAGTGCCCTTTGGCAAGGCACCTAGCCCCCCACCTGCTCCCTGGGTGCCACGGATAGGGCTGCCCACTGCTGTGCTCACTACCGCCCCCTAGTGTGGGTGTGTATGTGAGTGTTTCACTGCACGGACGGGTTAAACGTGGAGATGGAATTCGGCTGTGTGCAAACACTAGTGACTAATACTTTAATACTTTAAGATACTTTATTTACTCTGTCTTTCTTTCCTCCACGCTTGAAGCTAGACTGAAATTGGCGAGACGGCTATGAGAATGTTTCTCTACACGGAAAATACTTCTCAGTATCAGCTCGAGCTCTGGACTCTATACTGTAACACCAATCACAGTACAGAGAGAGAGAGAGAGAGAGAGGGGGGGGCGGGGAGTAAGAGTGTATGAGGATAGGGTGGAAAAGGGAAGGAAAGAAAGGGAAGGCAAAAGAGCAGAGAGAGAGAGGAAGCAAGAGGGTGAGAAAGGGATACAAAGAGAAAAAGAAAGAGAGAGAGAGAGAGAGAGAGAGAGAGAGAGAGAGAGAGAGAGAGAGTATGGGGATAGGGTGGAAAAGGGAAGGAAAGAAAGGGAAGGCGAAAGAGGAGAGAGAGAGAGGGGAGAGAAAGGAGAAGCAAGAGGGCGAGGAAGGGAAGGCGAGAGAGAGAGAGAAAGAGAGAGAGGGAGAGGGAGAGAGAGAGTTAGAGAGAGAGAAAGAGAGAGCGAGAGAGAGAGAGAGAGGGAGAGAAAGAGGGAGAAAGAGTGTATGGGGATAGGGTGGAAAAGGGAAGGAAAGAAAGGGAAGGCGAAAGAGGAGAGAGAGAGAGAGAGAGAGAGGGGAGAGAAAGGAGAAGCAAGAGGGCGAGAAACGAATGCAAAGAGAAAAAGAGAGAGAGAGAGAGAGAGGGAGAGAAAGAGGGAGAAAGAGTGTATGGGGATAGGGTGGAAAAGGGAAGGAAAGAAAGGGAAGGCGAAAGAAGAGAGAGAGAGGTTAGGAAAGAAAGGGGAGGCGAAAGAGGAGAGAGAGAGAGAGAGAGGGGAGAGAAAGGAGAAGCAAGAGGGCGAGAAACGGATGCAAAGAGAAAAAAAGAGAGAGAGAGAGAGAGAGAGAGAGAGAGAGAGAGAGAGAGAGAGAGAGAGAGAGAGAGAGAGAGAGTGTATGGGGATAGGGTGGAAAAGGGAAGGAAAGAAAGGGAAGGCAAAAGAGCAGAGAGAGAGAGAGGAAGCAAAAGGGCGAGAAAGGGATACAAAGAGAAAAAGAGAGAGAGAGAGAGAGAGAGAGAGAGAGAGAGAGAGAGAGAGAGAGGCACATAAGAGAGATAAGGGGGAGAAACTAGGAGACAGAGAGATAGAGAGGGGGAGAGAGAGAAGGAAGGAGGGAGAAAGGAGGAGAAGGGAAGGGACAGGCGAAGAAGTAACAGGGAGGCAAAGAAAGAGAGAGAGAGAGGAAGAGAGAAAGAATAGAGGGAAAGTGAGAGAAAAAGGGATAAAAAGAGAGAAAGAGAGAGAAAGTATGGGGGTAGGGTGGAAAAGGGAATCGGGCAATCGGGCCTCTCGCTCCTCACCAGGGTGGAAGAAGAGAGAGAGAGAGAGAGTGATACAAAGAAAGACATGAAAGAGTGAGATATGAGCAGAGGAGCTGCCGGCAGGGTCCGTACAGTAGGGAAAGATATAAAAAAAACAAAAAAGCACCTCCGAGTCCAGGTGAAGGATAACGTAACACCTCATCAAAGAACTTTGGCACGGCTCGGCAACAATAACCAGAAGGGCATGTGTGCAGAGAAACAGCAAAAGGTTTGTAACTCTACTCTAAACGGGTGTCGAACGCCTCTGGGGTGGGAGGAAGGGGTCCCATGCAGGGAGCAGGGTGGGCTTTCAGGCAGGCTCTACTGTACGCCTGGAATTTGTGTGTTTTTTGTTTTCTGCTCAGGACTGGACCAAACTGGAAACACAGATCATCAATGGTTCAGCAGAAGACAGAACCAGACATGGGGACAGCTCCTAGGAACGTTTGGGAGTTAGTAGAGCTGGGCGATAAATCGATTATATCGATTAATTTGAATTTACAGTTCAGGACGATGTGTTTTCATGAAAATCTGTTTTCTCTCAGTTTTAACTTCCACCACCCTTTGCCATAGACACACAAACATGCTAGCGAGGGGGGAACGCCGGAATTCGTCCCCAAGAAAGGAGTAGCTTTCTCTGTGATCTGGAATCGGTTGGGTTTTGTGGCGTCAGAAAGAGAGAGAGAGAGAGAGAGAGAGAGAGAGAGAGAGAGAGTATGGGGGACCAAGTGGAAAAGGAAAGGAAAGAAAGGGAAGGCGAGGGGGAGACAGGGCAAAGGAAACGGAGAAGGGGGCAGAGAGAAAGAGAGAGAGAAAATGGGAGAGAGAGCCAGTGGCACATAAGAGAGATAAGGAGGAGAAACCAGGAGACATAGAGAGAAAGAAAGGGATTAAAGAGGAAAGAAAGAAAGAAAGAAAGAAAGAAAAGAAAGAAAGAAAGAAAGAAAGAAAGAAAGAAAGAAAAGTGGAAAAGGGAAGGAAAGAAAGCGAAGACAAAAAAGCAGAGAGAGAGAGAGAGAGAAAATGGGAGAGACAGCGAGGGGCACATAAGAGATAAGGGAGTAAAACCAGGAGACAGAGAGAAAGAGAGAGAGAATGGGAGAGAGAGAGAAGGAAGGAGGGGGAAAGGAGGAGAAGGGAAGGGACAGAGAGAAAGATCTGGAATCGGTTTGGTTTTGTGGCGTCAGAAACGGACCAAACAAGTCGTCGCTGTAAGGCGTGTCTGAAAACGGTTTCTTCCAAATGAAGCAGTAGAGAAACTTCTTCCACCTTAAACAGAAACGAGCAGCGGAGTGGAAGAAGTGCTGCTCCCAGCGGAACGAACACAGCCGCTCCGCCAGCACCCCCCCCAAAATACAGCTAGAGACCCCGACACGCTCACCAACCGTATACCGTATGATAAGAATGGAGCACGTTGGAAGACCATCACAGAAGCTACAGAGATGTTTACTGTAAAGACCTGGCGTCCATATATATACGGTGGAAAGTCAGACAGGTGGAAAACACGGTGGAGAAGTTTTAGAGCAGGAGTCCGCGCCACCAAGACGCTCATATTTTACTGAAGTATCTAAAACTGCATAACACACACGCCACAGAATCACTAGAGAGCTGGAGGAGGAGGACGTGTCCTATCACGCCACCACTGACCTGTGGTCCAGCAGAACCACGCAGACCTACATGAGTTTAACCAGACAGTTAGTTAACGACACCTGGACTCTGAGAAGCGTCTGTCCTCAAACAGCAAAACAATCGATTAAAATCTAAAATCTGGTTTTGTTTCCGGTTGTAGCTGCGTTGAAAACTGGGAAATCTAAATATTTAACTTGTGAATGACTCAAAGAGAACAACAGTCAAACTCAGCACACTGGTTTCCCAGACGAGACTTCATGTACAGGGTAATGTGAACATGGTGGTGAGCGTGGAGAGTCCGGGAAACGGGATGCACTGATTTGGTAGGCTGTCCAATAACACAATGCTTGTTACCAAAAAAATAAAACCAGTACCTACCGGTGTCCTGCTGGGGGGGTGTGTGTGTGGTTAATAGCTTCCTCAGGCCGGGATTTCTGGGCTTTCTGGGATTTCTGGGATTTCTGGTTGCCGCCCTAAGAGGAATAAACAGAGGATTGTTGAGAGGGGTACACAGGCAGCAGAGGAAGACTGCAGCATATGGAAACCAAAACAAGCAGGGCCGGGCAGCGTATAGGCAAATACAATCAAACCCCCACCCCTATACGTTATTCCCAGAGGGGCTCACTACAAAGCGGAAGACGTGCATTAGCCCACTAAGTTTGGGTTCAGCTTGAGGTTATCCAAGTCACAGAAGAGTGTAATTGTTAAACAGTATGATGGCCACTCACACTCCTCATCTAACCTGCTCTGATTTCATTGGCTGCCTCAGATAGATAGATAGATAGATAGATAGATAGATAGATAGATAGATAGATAGATAGATAGATAGATAGATAGATAGATAGATAGATAGATAGATAGATAGATAGATAGATAGATAGATAGATAGATAGATAGATAGATAGATAGATAGATAGATAGATAGATAGATAGATAGATAGATCTTTATTGATCCCTTTGGGAGGGTTCCCTCAGGGAAATTAAGATTCCAGTAGCATCATCACAGTAAACACACAAGAAACATATGAAAGGAATATAAATTAATAAAATTATAAGAAATCCAATGTACAAAATAAAGAAAAAGAAAAATCTAACTGGGGAGGTATTGCACACTATTATTGTTTAATGTTACCGATGTTATTGCACTTTTTAGATAAACAAAAACAATCTAAATAGTTTTATTTGTGTTAGTATGTCCACCAGTGTTAATTTCATTGACTAACTATTTTCATTATAGTTTTCGTCAACTAACCTCTGTTTTCATGACACCTGCTAACTGCTATATTTTCATGATAACTGCTAACGCTAGCTTAGCCTTTCTTAATCCTAGTCCTGAGAGCACACCGCCCTCTACAGTTTGGAGCGTGTCCTGCTATAAACGCTGTATTAACTCAGTAAGGTGGTGTTAATTAGAGATAGGTCGATCAGCGTTTTTGAGGCCGATCCCGATCGCCGATCACCTTTCAGCACGATCGGCCGATAGCCGATATCAATCAAGGGCGGGGCTATATGCCACAGCAGGGCTACATGTAGTTATTAGCGCAAGCAAGTCATGAAAGGCGATCAGCGATCGGAATCGGCCCCAAACACGCGGATCAGTCCATCTCTAGATATACTGGACTATATTGATATACTGCACTGTCCTGTCTGTTTACTGTCCTGACTGTTTACTAGGGGTGTATGAAAACATCAAAAATATTGAATATCGGAATATTATGTTTAGTGATACTGTATCGATTCTCAAAAACACAGTATCTACACACAGATTCTGGCAGACAGTGAATCACTGTATGTGGTGTTTAAACCTCTGACCAGTAGATGTTGTAATCCATTTTCAGCTCCACTCCAACATTAACAAGTAGCACAAGGGCGCAATGCTTTATAATCATTGATAAACCTGTTCATACAGTGGTGTGTTTTAATAGTAGGATTTGAAAAATCATAGTATATCACTTGCAGTATCGCAGTGTATCACGATATATTGAATCGTGACCGCTGTATCACGATACGTATTGTATCGCCAGGTTCTTGCTGATACACAGCCCTGTTGTTTACTGTGTGTAATGTCTGTTAATTTATCATATTTATTGTTTCTAGTTAAAACTGTGTCTGCACTCTGTATCCTTGTTTTATGTTGTACCTTCTTGTTCCTGGAGAAACGAAGTTTCACTCCACTGTGTACCTGTACGTAGATGGAATGACAATAAAAGCCTCTTGACTTGCCTTCTCTGAACTCAGCCTATCATATTCAAACCACTCAAACACTATTACCCCACATCCAAAAATTTAAAAAACTAGCTTTGCCTCACACAATGTGAGTGTGTGCTATTTCCGGACAGGGGAGCTTTATTTTAGCCATCACCAAATACTACTGAACGTCACTGTGATCAGTTCTAATCAGTTCTAACAATAACTCCAGCACTGGTAATAAACTGAACGCTGCTGAGCGCACCTACAAGCCAACTCAAACACTCAGAGGTTCTGAGGTGTGAACGGTTTTGTTCACATGTCTACAGAACTAACACCTCACTGATGAAAAGATGAACAACAAAGTTTGTAAACCATAATGAGTAATTCACACGTCATCTCTCTCTCTCTCTCTCTCTCTCTCTCTCTCTCTCTCTCTCTTACTCTCTCTCACTTTCTCTCTCTCTCTCTCTCTCTCTCTTACTCTCTCTCACTTTCTCTCTCTCTCTCTCTCTCTCTCTCTTTTTTTTTTACACGCCGGCTGCACTGTCACCATTCTTCTGGTGTCAATAACTCAGAGATAACATTTAATTACTGCTGGTACAGTCTTGCCGCGCAACCTGATCTTACCTCACCTGACTATCAAGTTTTATATTTGCATGAGACTGCTTGACTGCCTCTGACAAGAGAACACACAAGTTGACTCGGCTGTATCTGGTTTAGTGACACTGATACATATATATATATTGCACCCCTAATATATATATTAGGGGTGCAAAGGTGTCAAAAGCATTCACACTCAGGTAGAAGTATAGATACTAGGGTTTAAAATACTTCTGTAGAAGTTGAAGTATCAACTGAAACTTTTTACTCCAATTAAAGTGTAAAAGTACTGCTTTCAGAACTACTTAAAGTATAAAAGTAAAAGTAATGTAAGGAAAAATGCTATTAAGGACAAAAGCTTAGGCTGCACCACAGGGGTCTATAGTGCACTAGCCCACCTCCCCAAAAACCCCATTGTTCTAAAAGCCATAATGACTATAATGTTATATTAAAATGTTAATGTTAATAAATTTGGGATGCGCTAGGCTTCCTGTTTCAGCTCATATACACCCATTGAACATGAATGTAGTTTAGTACAATGTAAATATATTAAAGAAGCATATCTGTTACTACTGAACATTAACATGTGTTTCATGGAGCAGAAGATATGATCACTAGTTGTCTATAAGTATTTTAATGAAGTCAAACTTCAAAGACATGTTATCAATAATCTTTACTGGAATGTAAATGTACATGAATGAAAACAAACTGAAATGAAATACGAGTAACGAGACTATGTTTAAAATGTAAGGAGTAGAAAGTACTGATAATGGAATGTAAATGTAAGGAGTAGAAAGTACTGATGATGGAGTGTAAATGTAAGGAGTAGAAAGTACTGATAATGGAGTGTAAATGTAAGGAGTAGAAAGTACTGATAATGGAGTGTAAATGTAAGGAGTAGAAAGTACAGATAATGGAATGTAAATGTAAGGAGTAGAAAGTACTGATGATGGAGTGTAAATGTAAGGAGTAGAAAGTACTGATAATGGAGTATAAATGTAAGGAGTAGAAAGTACTGATAATGGAGTGTAAATGTAAGGAGTAGAAAGTACTGATAATGGAGTGTAAATGTAAGGAGTATAAAGTACAGATAATGGAGTGTAAAAGTAAGGAGTAGAAAGTACTGATAATGGAGTGTAAATGTAAGGAGTAGAAAGTACTGATAATGGAGTGTAAATATAAGGAGAAGAAAGTACTGATAATGGAGTGTAAATGTAAGGAGTAGAAAGTACTGATAATGGAGTGTAAATATAAGGAGAAGAAAGTACTGATAATGGAGTGTTAATGTAAGGAGAAGAAAGTACTGATAATGGAGTGTAAATATAAGGAGAAGAAAGTACTGATAATGGAGTGTAAATGTAAGGAGTAGAAAGTACTGATAATGGAGTGTAAATATAAGGAGTAGAAAGTACTGATAATGGAGTGTAAATATAAGGAGAAGAAAGTACTGATAATGGAGTGTAAATATAAGGAGAAGAAAGTACTGATAATGGAGTGTAAATATAAGGAGAAGAAAGTACTGGTAATCTGACCACTAGATGGCAGTGTTGTAATCCATTTTCAGCTCCACTCCAACATTAACAAGCAGTACAAGGGCGCAAAGCTATTGTAAGCATTGACATAGTGGTGTGTTTTAATAGTAGGATTAATATATATATATATACACACACACACAAGGCTCACTGCAGCCAGCCCTCTGTTCTTTATGTAAACCGCTCCGTGACAGCCACCCCAGGGCTGTGAGGAAGAATGGAACGCTCTCGTCTCTCTCGTACGAGCTCTGCGATGAGCGGCTTGTTTACACAGGAAACGTATCTCTTGGGCAATGCTGCGCCCCGTCCCGAGATACACCGTGTTCTCTTCTAAGGTGTGGCGCGGCACATGCTCTTCTACACCTGTCACACAGCCAAATTCCAACAGCTGCAACAGGTAATGGCACGCAGATTCCTGACACGCGTGTCATCTAGGAACTGCGCAGCGTAGCTTCGGCGCTAGTGACCCGAGAGCTGCTGCAACGCAAGCCCCACCTGAGCAACGATGCTGTCCTGAAAGCGCACCGCTGCCTGCAGAGCTGCCTGCTAAAAATAACTCCTGAGGAACACGAAGCTCCTCAAGGAGAACCTTCTGAGGCAGAAGATTTTTATTTATTTATTTTATTTTTTATTTTTTCTCTCTGCCATCAAATGACCTGTGCAGAGTGAACAGTTAAATATAACTCGCACCTTTAAATCAGGCCCCGGCGGCGCGTCAGCTTCAAAGCATCAAAGCAGTGACGGCGTCTGTCACTACCGGCGACTGGGTTACAAGAATGCGTGGTCTGTGTTTCTCGTACCGCGTTCAGTTCGTCTGAAGCTCTCAGGTGGACAGGAGCCAGAAATATTAGAGCCCGTGGATCTGGAGTCTCGGGTTTAATCTTCTTACATACTCACAAATCCACAGAGATGGTCGTTGAGTTGGAAACGTGTTCAGCGGTTTCTATGGCGTCACATTAGTGTTAATACTCGAGCGGCCCAAAATGTTAGATGAAATTTTCATCATTTTCACTTACCAGCTCATCAGCCAATCAGATCTGTGCAGATTCTGAGAGGTACTGTTGTATCTTTTTCTTTATATAACTTTTAGCTTGTATTAATCTTTTTTGGATTATATTTTGGGAAAAACACACGAAAGACAGGTGGCCAGGAGAGCGCGAGAACGTCCTGGTTTTATTGTCCACGACAATGGGGGTCCTTTATGAGCCAGACCCTGCGATGTTATCTTTAGACACCCCAGGGCTCAAGAGCCCCTCCACCAGGAGATAACTACTGGCCCAGAGACGGCCCGGAACCACAGGGAGGTTACGACAAGGCCAGGAGGAGCCCATGTGACCCGAGGGCAATGGAAGGCCGGCCCCTATAAGACACCTTACGACCAGACCAGATCCTGAACAGCTCCTGATCAGACGGTACTGCAATTAAACAAGCTTGAAACTCTGTCTGGTCTCCCTCTTCGTTCTGACGGTGAAAGACGAAGTTACAACAGTACGAAATGAGAAGCAGCAGCCAGACAGTAAAGCAGGTTGGAAAAAGAATAACGAGCTCTAAAAAAGGAAAGTTGATGGAGAAACTCGACTGTTTAACCAGAAACGGAGAGACTTATATGTTTATTCTTCTCACAGACAGATCCAAACCTACAGGTCCAGCTGAGTTAACGAGAAGACACTGCTTTATTTACTGTTTCTATAAATAAACACTAAGATTTTTTAAAAAACGTTGTAGCTCATATTTTTATTGAAGTGAGTAAAAACATTTATTATTAGTTTATAAATAATCAGTTCAGTATTTAAACAGTAAATATACTAAAATATACTGAACGGTATGTGTGGTGTGTTGGTGTTTCAGTAGTTGATGGTATAAGATGCTGATACTAGACTACTTCAGTAAACAGGATACACCACTGAATCAGAACACACATTAGAGATGATGAAGGTCCAGACCTTGACCTGAGGAGATCTCCTCTAACTGGACCGTACTGACTCTAATTAAACACCCCTGGAGGGAAGAGAGGAACCGAACCCGTGTCCAAACCCGTGTCTGGAAGAACTATTGGCTGGGTGTCTCCGGCGGGAGGTGCTGTGTTAGGGAGGTGTCGGGTTAGTCCATAATTTGTCCAGCGCTGTCTGAAAGGGGAGGGGGAGACGGTGAAGACGTGTGGGACGGGACACTAGATCAGCGCGTGTGGCGAGTAAACAGCGGCGGGGAGGTGCAGGGACGAGGACGGCCTCTTGACATGGCTAATTTGTGGCTGATTAGCTGAGGTCAGAGGTCGGCTTGTGTGTTTGTTCAGAGAACCAGCTCCCAGCTCCCACACTCGGGAGAGAGAGAGAGAGAGAGAGAGAGAGAGAGAGTAAGGGAAAGAGAGAGAGAAAGGAAAAGAGAGAGAGTAAGGGAAAGAGAGAGAGTAAGGGAAAGAGAGAGAGAGAGCATAAGGGAAAGAGATAGAGAGGGAGAGAGAAAGAGGGAGAGTGAAGGAAAGAGAGAGAGAGAGAGCACGTAAGGGAAAGAGAGAGAGAGGGTGAGAGAGAGGGAGTAAGGGAAAGAGAGAGAGAAAGGAAAAGAGAAAGGGAAAGAAAGAGAGAGAGAGAGAGAGAGAGAGAGAGAGAGAGAGAGAGAAGGAGAGAGAAACAGAAAGAGAGAGAGAGAGAAAGAGAGAGAGAGAATAAGGGAAAGAGAGAGCGCGAGGGAGTAAGGGAAAGAGAGAGAGAGTGTGTAAGGGAGAGAGAGACAGAGAGAGAGAGTAAGGGAAAGAGAAAGAGAGGAAGTAAGGGAAAGAGAGAAAGAGAGGGAGTGTGTAGGGGAAAAAGAAAGAGAGAAAGAGAGAGAGAGAGAGAGAGAGAGAGAGAGAGTAAGGGAAAGAGAGAGAGAGCGTAAGGGAAAGAGAGAGAGAGGGAGGGAGAAAGAGAGTAAGGGAAAGAGATAGAGAGGGAGAGAGAAAGAGAGAGAGTGAAGGAAAGAGAGAGAGCGCGTAAGGGAAAAAGAGAGAGAGGGAGAGAGAGAGGGAGTAAGGGAAAGAGAGAGAGAGGAAAAGAGAAAGGGAAAGAGAGAGAGAGAGAGAGAAGGAGAGAGAAACAGAAAGAGAGAGAGAGAGAAAGAGAGAGAGAGAGTAAGGGAAAGAGAGAGAGTGTGTGTATGGGAGAGAGAGACAGAGAGAGAGAGTAAGGGAAAGAGAAAGAGAGGAAGTAAGGGAAAGAGAGAGAGAAGGAGTGTGTAGGGGAAAGAGAAAGAGAGAAAGAGAGAGAGAGAGAGAGATAAAGAGAGAGAGAGAGAGAGAGAGAGAGAGAGAGACAGAGAAAGAGAGAAAGAGAGAGAGAGGGAGAGAGAGAGGGAAAGAGAGAGAGACAAAGGGAAAGAGAGAGAGAGAGAGAGAGAGAGAGAGAGAGAGAGAGAGAGAGAGAGAGAGAGAGAGAAGCGTGCCAGTGGCTGTCCAACCAACCCAGTAGAAGAGCTACAGTGAGAGAACGCTGCTTTAATGACCTGCTGAACTGGGAACCAGCTCTGTTCTGCACTGACAGGCAGATACACACACGAGAGGCCTGTAATTTAAATACCAGTCATAGCAACGCCGCACTGTAATGTTATTTCAGAAGCCATCACCGCTAATCTGTCTTTATGAAGAAAGAAAAGTCATCAGAAGACCTTTTTACCCCCCAGTCCTAAACAACAACACCATTATACCATCATAAAGAACACCAGTATTCAATCACCTTTCATATCCGAGCCTTGTTATTGTTAACACAGCTATCACACAGTTATCACTGCTCCCCAATGTGATATGGCTGTGTCTCAAATCCTACTGAGCTCCTACATAGGCAGCATTTCACATCATAGTATGCGCTCCCGACATTTAGACTGTCACGATTCTTACATACCTTAAACATGCTGCTACTGAGGAACCTTATTTAGACCTGATTTTAAAGAAGCATCGAACGCTTCCTCAGCCGCTAAAACAATCCCATGATGCACCGCAGGCTAATCTAGGAGCAGTGAAGTGGTTTTAAAATGTGAGTTATTTTGATTCTCTGGAGTTTTAATGTGTTTCTGGTCATATAATCACACAAAACAGTATTTTATTATCAACTCTGTAACGAGTCCTTCACCATTTACACTTTATACTCCAGACATTATCATTTATGCTAGCAGATTTTTAAACCTCGGGCTACTGTTTTGGATGCGGACCGGTAGCTTAGCAACCAGCTAAACCACTGGTGGCGTGCTGCAGTGGGCGGGAACAAGCCGTGACGCAGTCTCTCTCTAACTAGAGCGTCTCAGTAATCTGTTTTATGAGGAGAGATGAGGAGAGAACACTGATACTTACACACTCACTACCTAGACAGCCTACTTAGACACTCACTAGGATTTGAGACAGACCCAATGTTTGGTGTTCCTGTATCGATTCTTAAAAACACAGTATCGATACACAGATTCCTGACAGTGAATCAGTGCATGTTGTGTTTAAACCTCTGACCACTAGATGGCAGTGCTGTAATCCATTTTCAGCTCCACTCCAACATTAACAAGCAGCACAAGGACGCAATCCTACTGTAAGCATTGATAAACCTGTTCATACAGTGGTGTGTTTTAATAGTAGGATTTGAAAAATCTCAGTAGATCATGCCAATACACACCCCTACCTAGAGCTGGGCGATAAATTGATTATATCGATTAATTAGAATTTACAGTTCAGGACGATGTGTTTTTTCATGAAAATTTGTTTTCTCTCAGTTTTAACTTCCGCCTCCGTCGCCCCCTTTTGGGCTTCCGTAGTTCAGAGTGATCACCCTCCCTCCCACTTGCCCTAGACATACAAACAACATGCTAGTGAGGGGGGGACGCCGGAATTCGCCCCCAATAAAGGAGTAACTTCCTCCGTGATCTGGAATCGGTTGGGTTTTGTGGCGTCAGACACGGACCAAACAAGTCGTCGCTGTAAGACGTGTCTGAAAACGGTTTCTTCCAAATGAAGCAGTAGAGAAACTTCTTCCACCTTAAACAGAAACGAGCAGCGGAGTGGAAGAAGTGCTGCTCCCAGCGGAACGAACACAGCCGCTCCACCAGCACCCCCCCCAAAATACAGCTAGAGACCCCGACACACTCACCAACCGTATACCGTATGATAAGAATGGAGCACGTTGGAAGACCATCACAGAAGCTACAGAGATGTTTACTGTAAAGACATGGCGTCCATATATATACGGTGGAAAGTCAGACAGGTGGAAAACACGGTGGAGAAGTTTCAGAGCAGGAGTCCGCGCCACCAAGACGCTCATATTTTAATGAAGTATCTAAAACTGCATAACACACACGCCACAGAATCACTAGAGAGCTGGAGGAGGAGGACGTGTCCTATCACGCCACCACCACTGACCTGTGGTCCAGCAGAACCACGCAGACCTACATGAGTTTAACCAGACAGTTAGTTAACGACACCTGGACTCTGAGAAGCGTCTGCCACAATTTAAATTGTGAAAAAAATGTAAGATTTATTTAAAATTCTGGCTCTACTTTCACCTCTAAGCAGTAAAACCACAGGGCAGACGACGCGGGAGCTCGTCCAGAGGATGCGGAAAACCGCTATGACTCAGGACTGAGGTTTTCCTTCTGATACGGGACGCAATTTAAAAACAACAACATTGAAAAAAAAACACTCGGCTTCTGAGAGGGAGAGCATTGCCGGACCAAGTGTGGTCTAGTAAGCAGCATCTGAATGGCTTTCTTTGTGCTCTGTGAAGGTTTAGCTTGTATATTACAACTGCATAACTGCTCAACACGCTAGGCTCTCGCAGACACCTCAGCGTAACTGAACTGAAGCACTGTTCTCTGAGTACAATACAACAGTACAGGCTCTTACTGCGCGTGTAACACCAAATCTCAGAGGTGCCTACTGCAGAGCGAGGGGTACGGGGGGGGGGAAGTGGGGTCCTTTCTTTGAAAAAAGCCTCCGTTTCAAGTTGCCAATAGGACGCAGGTTTTAATTACAGGTCTGGCGAGGCCTCTCGCTGGAGACAGATAACAGATCTAAAGCCACTGAGTTGAAAGCCTACAGTATTAGTTTACTTTACTCTGCAATAAATCCCCATAGTGTTATTTAGCCCATGTCGGGGGGGGGTATGTGCAGTGGGTGTCTCTATCTGCCCTCACACATCTCCGGAGCTGTAGCCCTGTTGGGCTGTAGACTGTTTGACTGCAGGCTGCGACGCTCACATCATGTGTGTGTATTAGGGCTGTGTATTGGCAAGAACCTGACGATACGATACGTATCGTGATACGGCGGTCACGATTCAATATATCGTGATATTTTGCGATACAGCAAGCAAAGTGATATATTGTTATTTCTCAAATCCTAATATTAAAACACACCACTGTATGAACAGGTTTGTCAATGTTTACAATAGCTCTGCGCCCTTGTGCTACTTGTTAATGTTGGAGTGGAGCTAAAAATGGATTACAACACTGCCATCTAGAGGTTCAAACACAACACGCACTGATCAGTCTGCCAGGAATCTGTGTATCGATACTGTTTTTGAGAATTGATACAGTATCATGAAACAAAATATCCTGATATTTTCTTACACCCCTAGTGTGTATGTTTTGTTTTTTTTTTTACATGCGTGTGCAAGAGAGTGTGCATGCGTCCTGTAATGTGAGTGTGCAGAGATTCTAGTGCGTTGTTTGTTATACTAGGTGCGAGTATGCGAGCAGGCTCAGGGCACGGCTATTTTTACCCAGATGGTGTATCATCTGCACGTCTGACCTGACCGTGTGTCCAGGCTCCTGATCTGATGTATGTGAGGAGTATAGCACACCGAGCTCAGTCATATACAACTTCAAACAATCTCCGATTAGTGAAAACACTACGGGGCACCTGAACGGACAGTGACTGCCTGACGTCCTTCTTTGTAAGGTGGAATAATTAGTTCATATGTTTACCTCTAATTAATTCTATGTAAATGATGATACAGCACTCTATTGTTTATTATTAACGTACTGTAAACGCTGTGATATCCTGAGGGTATAACATAAACCACTTTACTGGAATCTACTTCCTTCTGTTCGGTCTCAGTGCTACAGCCGGGCAAACTCCGAAACACAGTCATATGATTTATTCTATTTATAGTATATTATTCCATCAAATCTATTTATAGTCTATAATTCCATCAAATCTATTTATAGTCTATTATTCCATCAAATCTATTTATAGTCTATAATTCCATCAAATCTATTTATAGTCTATTATTACATCAAATCTATTTATAGTCTATTATTCCATCAAATCTATTTATAGTCTATAATTCCATCAAATCTATTTATAGTCTATTATTACATCAAATCTATTTATAGTCTATTATTCTATCAAATCTATTTATAGTCTATTATTCCATCAAATCTATTTATAGTCTATTATTCTATTAAATCTATTTATAGTCTATTATTCTATCAAATCTATTATTCCATCAAATCTATTTATAGTCTATTATTCTATCAAATCTATTATTCCATCAAATCTATTTATAGTCTATTATTCCATCAAATCTATTTATAGTCTATTATTCTATCAAATCTATTTATAGTCTATTATTCTATCAAATCTATTTATAGTCTATTATTCTGTTAAATCTATTTATAGTCTATTATTCCATCAAATCTATTTATAGTCTATTATTCTATTAAATCTATTTATAGTCTATTATTCTATCAAATCTATTATTCCATCAAATCTATTTATAGTCTATTATTCTATCAAATCTATTTATAGTCTATTATTCTATTAAATCTATTTATAGTCTATTATTCTATCAAATCTATTATTCCATCAAATCTATTTATAGTCTATTATTCTATCAAATCTATTTATAGTCTATTATTCCATCAAATCTATTTATAGTCTATTATTCTATCAAATCTATTTATAGTCTATTATTCTATCAAATCTATTTATAGTCTATTATTCCATCAAATCTATTTATAGTCTATTATTCTATCAAATCTATTTATAGTCTATTATTCTATCAAATCTATTATTCCATCAAATCTATTTATAGTCTATTATTCTATCAAATCTATTTATAGTCTATTATTCCATCAAATCTATTTATAGTCTATTATTCTATCAAATCTATTTATAGTCTATTATTCTATCAAATCTATTTATAGTCTATTATTCCATCAAATCTATTTATAGTCTATTATTCCATCAAATCTATTTATAGTCTATTATTCTATCAAATCTATTTATAGTCTATTATTCTATTAAATCTATTTATAGTCTATTATTCTATCTAATCTATTATTCCATCAAATCTATTTATAGTCTATTATTCTATCAAATCTATTTATAGTCTATTATTCCATCAAATCTATTTATAGTCTATTATTCTATCAAATCTATTTATAGTCTATTATTCTATCAAATATATTTATAGTCTATTATTCAATCAAATCTATTATTCCATCAAATCTAGTTATAGTCTATTATTCTATTAAATCTATTTATAGTCTATTATTCCATCAAATCTATTTATAGTCTATTATTCCATCAAATCTATTTATAGTCTATTATTCTATTAAATCTATTTATAGTCTATTATTCTATCAAATCTATTATTCCATCAAATCTATTTATAGTCTATTATTCTATCAATTCTATTTATAGTCTATTATTCTATCAAATCTATTATTCCATCAAATCTATTTATAGTCTATTATTCTATCAAATCTATTATTC